>JBBDGP010005814.1:0-55785 GCA_037952835.1 Lithobates septentrionalis | reverse complement strand
AGGGTCCCCAGAGCCCCCCTTACATCAGGGTCCCCAGAAGAGACCCCTTACATCAGGGTCCCCAGAAGAGACCCCTTACATTAGGGTCCCCAGAGGCCCCCTTACATCAGGGTCTCCAGAGATCCCCCTTACATCAGAGTCCCCCTTTCATTACGATCTCTAAAGGCACCCCCTTAAATCAGGGTCCCCAGAGGCCCCCTTACATCAGGGTACCCAGAGTCCCCCTTTCATCAGCGTCCCCAGAGGCCCCCTTACATCAGGGTCCCCAGAAGAGACCCCTTACATCAGGGTCCCCAGAAGAGACCCCTTACATCAGGGTCCCCAGGAGAGACCCCTTACATCAGGGTCCCCAGAAGAGACCCCTTACATTAGGGTCCCCAGAGGCCCCCTACATTAGGGTCCCCAGAAGAGACCCCTTACATCAGGGTCCCCTAAGAGACCCCTTACATCAGGGTCCCCAGAAGAGACCCCTTACATCAGGGTCCCCAGAAGAGACCCCCTACATCAGGGTCCTCAGAAGAGAGCCCTTACATCAGGGTCCCCAGAAGAGACCCCTTACATCAGGGTCCCCAGAAGAGACCCCTTACATCAGGGTCCCCAGAAGAGACCCCTTACATTGGGGTCCCCAGAGACCCCCTTACATCAGGGTCCCCAGAAGAGACCCCTTTCATCAGGGTCCCCAGAAGAGACCCTTTACATCAGAGTCCCCAGAAGAGACCCCTTACATCAGGGTCCCCAGAAGAGATCCCTTACAACAGTGTCCCCAGAGGCCCCCTTACATTAGGGTCCCCAGAAGAGACACCTTACATCAGGGTCCCCAGAAGAGAGCCCTTACATCAGGGTCCCAGAAGAGACCCCTTTCATCAGGGTCCCCAGAAGAGACACCTTACATCAGGGTCCCCAGAAGAGACCCCTTACATCAGGGTCCCCAGAAGAGACCCCCTACATCAGGGTCCCCAGAAAAGACCCCTTACATCCGCGTCCCCAGGGCCCCTTTACATCAGGGTCCCCAGAAGGAGACCCCTTACATCAGGGTCCCCAGAAGAGACCCCTTACATCAGGGTCCCCAGGAGAGACCCCTTACATCAGGGTCCTCAGAAGAGACCCCTTACATCAGGGTCCCCAGAAGAGACCCCTTACATTAGGGTCCTCAGAGGCCCCCTTACATTCGGGTCCCCAGAAGAGACCCCTTACATCAGGGTCCCTTAAGAGACCCCTTACATCAGGGTCCCCAGAAGAGAGCCCTTACATCAGGATCCTCAGAAGAGACCCCTTACATCAGGGTCCCCAGAAGAGACCCCTTACATTAGGGTCCCCAGAGGCCCCCTTACATCAGGGTCCCCAGAGAGACCCCTTACATTAGGGTCCCCAGAGGCCCCCTTACATCAGGGTCTCCAGAGATCCCCCTTACATCAGAGTCCCCCTTTTATTAGGATCTCTAAAGGCACCCCCCTTAAATTAGGGTCCCCAGAGGCCCCTTTACATCAGGGTACCCAGAGGCCCCCTTTCATCAGTGTCCCCAGAGGCCCCCTTACATCAGGGTCCCCAGAAGAGACCTCTTACATCAGGGTCCCCAGGAGAGACCCCTTACATCAGTGTCCCCAGAAGAGACCCCTTACATCAGGGTCCCCAGAAGAGACCCCTTACATTAGGGTCCCCAGAGGCCCCCTTACATTAGGGTCCCCAGAAGAGACCCCTTACATCAGGGTCCCCTAAGAGACCCCTTACATCAGGGTCCCCAGAAGAGACCCCTTACATCAGGGTCCCCAGAAGAGACCCCTTACATCAAGGTCCCCAGAAGAGACCCCTTACATTAGGGTCCCCACAGGCCCCCTTACATCAGGGTCCCCAGAAGAGACCCCTTACATCAGGGTCCCCAGAAAAGACCCCTTACATCCACGTCCCCAGAGGCCCCTTTACATCAGGGTCCCCAGAAGAGACCCCTTACATCAGGGTCCCCAGAAGAGACCCCTTACATCAGGGTCCCCAGGAGAGACCCCTTACATCAGGGTCCTCAGAAGAGGACCCCTTACATCAGGGTCCCCAGAAGAGACCCCTTACATTAGGGTCCCCAGAGGCCCCTTACATTCGGGTCCCCAGAAGAGACCCCTTACATCAGGGTCCCTTAAGAGACCCCTTACATCAGGGTCCCCAGAAGAGACCCCTTACATCAGGGTCCCAGAAGAGACCCCTTACATCAGGGTCCCCAGAAGAGACCCTTACATCAGGATCCTCAGAAGAGACCCCTTACATCAGGGTCCCCAGAAGAGACCCCTTCCATTAGGGTCCCCAGAGGCCCCCTTACATCAGGGTCCCCAGAAGAGACCCCTTACATTAGGGTCCCCAGAGGCCCCCTTACATCAGGGTCTCCAGAGATCCCCCTTACATCAGAGTCCCCCTTTTATTAGGATCTCTAAAGGCACCCCCTTAAATTAGGGTCCCCAGAGGCCCCTTTACATCAGGGTACCCAGAGGCCCCCTTTCATCAGCGTCCCCAGAGGCCCCCTTACATCAGGGTCCCCAGAAGAGACCCCTTACATCAGGGTCCCCAGGAGAGACCCCTTACATAAGGGTCCTCAGAAGAGACCCCTTACATCAGGGTCCCCAGAAGAGACCCCTTACATTAGGGTCCCCAGAGGCCCCCTTACATTAGGGTCCCCAGAAGAGACCCCTTACATCAGGGTCCCCTAAGAGACCCCTTACATCAGGGTCCCCAGAAGAGACCCCTTACATCAGGGTCCCCAGAAGAGACCCCTTACATCAGGGTCCTCAGAAGAGACCCCTTACATCAGGGTCCCCAGAAGAGACCCCTTACATTAGGGTCCCCAGAGGCCCCCTTACATCAGGGTCCCCAGAAGAGACCCCTTACATCAGGGTCCCCAGAAAAGACCCCTTACATCAGCGTCCCCAGAGGCCCCCTTACATCAGGGTCCCCAGAAGAGACCCCTTACATCAGGGTCCCCAGAAAAGACCCCTTACATCAGAGTCCCCAGAAGAGACCCCTTACATCAGAGTCCCCAGAAGAGACCCCTTACATTAGGGTCCCCAGAAGAGACCCCTTACATTAGCGTCCCCAGAGGCCCCCTTACATCAGGGTCCCCAGAATAGACCCCTTACATCAGGGTCCCCAGAAGAGACCCCTTACATCAGGGTCCCCAGAAGAGACCCCTTACATCAGGGTCCCCAGAAGAGACCCCTTACATCAGGGTCCTCAGAAGAGCCCCCTTACATCAGGGTCCCCAGAAGAGACCCCTTACATCAGGGTCCCCAGAAAAGACCCCTTACATCAGAGTCCCCAGAAGAGACCCCTTACATCAGGGTCCCCAGAAGAGATCCCTTACAACAGTGTCCCCAGAGGCCCCTTACATTAGGGTCCCCAGAAGAGACACCTTACATCAGGGTCCCCAGAAGAGAGCCCTTACATCAGGGTCCCCAGAAGAGACCCCTTTCATCAGGGTCCCCAGAAGAGACACCTTACATCAGGGTCCCCAGAAGAGACCCCTTACATCAGGGTCCCCAGAAGAGACCCCCTACATCAGGGTCCTCAGAAGAGACCCCTTACATCAGGGTCCCCAGAAGAGACCCCTTACATCAGGGTCCCCAGAAGAGACCCCTTACATTAGGGTCCCCAGAGGCCCCCTTACATCAGGGTCCCCAGAAGAGACCCCTTACATCAGGGTCCCCAGAAAAGACCCCTTACATCCGCGTCCCCAGGGGCCCCTTTACATCAGGGTCCCCAGAAGAGACCCCTTACATCAGGGTCCCCAGAAGAGACCCCTTACATCAGGGTCCCCAGGAGAGACCCCTTACATCAGGGTCCTCAGAAGAGACCCCTTACATCAGGGTCCCCAGAAGAGACCCCTTACATTAGGGTCCTCAGAGGCCCCCTTACATTCGGGTCCCCAGAAGAGACCCCTTACATCAGGGTCCCTTAAGAGACCCCTTACATCAGGGTCCCCAGAAGAGAGCCCTTACATCAGGATCCTCAGAAGAGACCCCTTACATCAGGGTCCCCAGAAGAGACCCCTTACATTAGGGTCCCCAGAGGCCCCTTACATCAGGGTCCCCAGAAGAGACCCCTTACATTAGGGTCCCCAGAGGCCCCCTTACATCAGGGTCTCCAGAGATCCCCCTTACATCAGAGTCCCCCTTTTATTAGGATCTCTAAAGGCACCCCCCTTAAATTAGGGTCCCCAGAGGCCCCTTTACATCAGGGTACCCAGAGGCCCCCTTTCATCAGTGTCCCCAGAGGCCCCCTTACATCAGGGTCCCCAGAAGAGACCTCTTACATCAGGGTCCCCAGGAGAGACCCCTTACATCAGTGTCCCCAGAAGAGACCCCTTACATCAGGGTCCCCAGAAGAGACCCCTTACATTAGGGTCCCCAGAGGCCCCCTTACATTAGGGTCCCCAGAAGAGACCCCTTACATCAGGGTCCCCTAAGAGACCCCTTACATCAGGGTCCCCAGAAGAGACCCCTTACATCAGGGTCCCCAGAAGAGACCCCTTACATCAAGGTCCCCAGAAGAGACCCCTTACATTAGGGTCCCCAGAGGCCCCCTTACATCAGGGTCCCCAGAAGAGACCCCTTACATCAGGGTCCCCAGAAAAGACCCCTTACATCCACGTCCCCAGAGGCCCCTTTACATCAGGGTCCCCAGAAGAGACCCCTTACATCAGGGTCCCCAGAAGAGACCCCTTACATCAGGGTCCCCAGGAGAGACCCCTTACATCAGGGTCCTCAGAAGAGACCCCTTACATCAGGGTCCCCAGAAGAGACCCCTTACATTAGGGTCCCCAGAGGCCCCCTTACATTCGGGTCCCCAGAAGAGACCCCTTACATCAGGGTCCCTTAAGAGACCCCTTACATCAGGGTCCCCAGAAGAGACCCCTTACATCAGGGTCCCCAGAAGAGACCCCTTACATCAGGGTCCCCAGAAGAGACCCTTACATCAGGATCCTCAGAAGAGACCCCTTACATCAGGGTCCCCAGAAGAGACCCCTTCCATTAGGGTCCCCAGAGGCCCCCTTACATCAGGGTCCCCAGAAGAGACCCCTTACATTAGGGTCCCCAGAGGCCCCCTTACATCAGGGTCTCCAGAGATCCCCCTTACATCAGAGTCCCCCTTTTATTAGGATCTCTAAAGGCACCCCCCTTAAATTAGGGTCCCCAGAGGCCCCTTTACATCAGGGTACCCAGAGGCCCCCTTTCATCAGCGTCCCCAGAGGCCCCCTTACATCAGGGTCCCCAGAAGAGACCCCTTACATCAGGGTCCCCAGGAGAGACCCCTTACATAAGGGTCCTCAGAAGAGACCCCTTACATCAGGGTCCCCAGAAGAGACCCCTTACATTAGGGTCCCCAGAGGCCCCCTTACATTAGGGTCCCCAGAAGAGACCCCTTACATCAGGGTCCCCTAAGAGACCCCTTACATCAGGGTCCCCAGAAGAGACCCCTTACATCAGGGTCCCCAGAAGAGACCCCTTACATCAGGGTCCTCAGAAGAGACCCCTTACATCAGGGTCCCCAGAAGAGACCCCTTACATTAGGGTCCCCAGAGGCCCCCTTACATCAGGGTCCCCAGAAGAGACCCCTTACATCAGGGTCCCCAGAAAAGACCCCTTACATCAGCGTCCCCAGAGGCCCCCTTACATCAGGGTCCCCAGAAGAGACCCCTTACATCAGGGTCCCCAGAAAAGACCCCTTACATCAGAGTCCCCAGAAGAGACCCCTTACATCAGAGTCCCCAGAAGAGACCCCTTACATTAGGGTCCCCAGAAGAGACCCCTTACATTAGCGTCCCCAGAGGCCCCCTTACATCAGGGTCCCCAGAAAAGACCCCTTACATCAGGGTCCCCAGAAGAGACCCCTTACATCAGAGTCCCCAGAAGAGACCCCTTACATCAGCGTCCCCAGTGGCCCCCTTACATTAGGGTCCCCAGAAGAGACCCCTTACATCAGGGTCCCCAGAAGAGACCCCTTACATCAGGGTCCCCAGAAGAGACCCCTTACATCAGGGTCCCCAGAAGAGACCCCTTACATCAGGGTCCCCAGAAGAGACCCCTTACATCAGGGTCCTCAGAAGAGCCCCCTTACAATCAGGGTCCCCAGAAGAGACCCCTTACATCAGGGTCCCCAGAAAAGACCCCTTACATCAGAGTCCCCAGAAGAGACCCCTTACATCAGAGTCCCCAGAAGAGACCCCTTACATTAGGGTCCCCAGAAGAGACCCCTTACATTAGCGTCCCCAGAGGCCCCTTACATCAGGGTCCCCAGAAGAGACCCCTTACATCAGGGTCCCCAGAAGAGACCCCTTACATCAGGGTCCCCAGAAGAGACCCCTTACATCAGGGTACCCAGAGGCCCCCTTACATCAGCGTCCCCAGAAGAGACCCCTTACATCAGGGTCCCCAGAAGAGACCCCTTCCATCAGGGTTCTCAGAAAAAGACCCCTTACATCAGGGTCCCCAGAAGAGACCCCTTACATCAGGGTCCCCAGAAGAGACCCCTTACATTAGGGTCCCCAGAGACCCCCTTACATCAGGGTCTCCAGAAGAGACCCCTTACATCAGGGTCCCCAGAAGAGACCCCTTACATCAGGGTCCCCAGAAGAGACCCCTTACATCAGGGTCCCCAGAGCCCCCCTTACATCAGGGTCCTCAGAAGAAACCCCTTACATCAGGGTCCCCAGAAGAGACCCCTTACATCAGGGTCCCTAGAGGCCCCTTTACATCAGGGTACCCAGAAGAGACCCCTTACATCAGGGTCCCCAGAAGAGACACCTTACATCAGGGTCCCCAGAGGAGACCCCTTACATTAGGGTCCCAGAGGCCCCCTTACATCAGGGTCTCCAGAGATCCCCCTTACATCAGAGTCCCCCTTTCATTAGAATATCTAATGGCACCCCTTACATCAGGGTACCCAGAGGCCCCCTTACATCAGTGTCCCCAGAAGAGACCCCTTACATCAGGGTCCCCAGAAGAGACCCCTTACAATCAGGGTCCTCAGAAGAGACCCTTACATCAGTGTCCCCAGAAGAGACCCCTTACATCAGGGTCCCCATAATAGACCCCTTACATTAGGGTCCCCAGAGGCCCCCTTACATCAGGGTCCCCAGAAGAGACCCCTTACATCAGGGTCCCCAAAAGAGACCCCTTACATCAGGGTCCCCAGAAGAGACCCCTTACATCAGGGTCCCCAGAAGAGACCCCTTTCATTAGGGTCCCCAGAGGCCCCCCTTACATCAGGGTCCCCAGAAGAGACCCCTTACATCAGGGTCCTCAGAAGAGACCAAATACATCAGGGTCCCCAGAAGAGACCCCTTACATCAGGATCCCTAGAGGCCCCTTTACATCAGGTCCCCAGAAGAGACCCCTTACATCAGGGTCCCCAGAAGAGACCCCTTACATCAGGGTCCCCAGAAGAGACCCCTTACATCAGGGTCCCCAGAAGAGACACCTTACATTAGGGTCCCCAGAGCCCACTTACATCAGGGTCTCCAGAGATCCCCCTTACATCAGAGTCCCACTTTCATTAGGATCTCTAAAGGCCCCCCCTTAAATCAGGGTCCCCAGAGGACCCCTTACATCAGGGTACCCAGAGCCCCTTTCATCAGCGTCCCCAGAGGCCCCCTTACATCAGTGTCCCCTAAGAGACCCCTTACATCAGGGTCCCCAGGAGAGACCCCTTAGATCAGAGTCCCCAGAAGAGACCCCTTACATTAGGGTCCCCAGAGGCCCCTTACATCAGGGTCCCCAGAAGAGACCCCTTACATCAGGGTCCCCAGAAGAGACCCCTTACATCAGGGTCCTCAGAAGAGACCCCTTACATCAGGGTCCCCAGAAGAGACCCCTTACATCAGGGTCTCCAGAGCCCCCTTACATCAGGGTCCTCAGAATAAACCCTTACATCAGGGTCCCCAGAAGAGACCCCTTACTTCAGGGTCCCTAGAGGCCCCTTTACATCAGGTCCCCAGAAGAGACCCCTTACATCAGGGTCCCCAGAAGAGACCCCTTACATCAGGGTCCCCAGAAGAGACCCCTTACATCAGGGTCCCCAGAAGAGACCCCTTACATTAGGGTCCCCAGAGGCCCCCTTACATCAAGGTCTCCAGAGATCCCCCTTACATCAGAGTCCCCCTTTCATTAGGATCTCTAAAGGCACCCCCCTTAAATCAGGGTCCCCAGAGGCCCCCTTACATCAGGGTACCCAGAGGCCCCCTTTCATCAGCGTCCCCAGAGGCCCCCTTACATCAGAGTCCCCAGAAGAGACCCCTTACATCAGCGTCCCCAGAGGCCCCCTTACATTAGGGTCCCCAGAAGAGACTCCTTACATCAGCGTCCCCAGAGGCCCCCTTACATCAGGGTCCCCAGAAGAGACCCCTTACATCAGGGTCCTCAGAAGAGACCTCTTACATCAGGGTCCCCAGAAGAGACCCCTTACATCAGGGTCCCCAGAAGAGACCCCTTACATCAGGGTCCCCAGAAGAGACCCCTTACATCAGGGTCCCAGAAGAGACCCATTACATCAGGGTCCCCAGAAGAGACCCCTTACATCAGGGTCCCAGAAGAGACCCCTTACATTAGGGTCCCCAGAGGCCCCCTTACATCAGGGTCTCCAGAGATCCCCCTTACATCAGAGTCCCCCTTTCATTAGGATCTCTAAAGGCACCCCCCTTAAATCAGGGTCCCCAGAGGCCCCCTTACATCAGGGTACCCAGAGGCCCCCTTTCATCAGCATCCCCAGAGGCCCCTTACATCAGGGTCCCCAGAAGAGACCCCTTACATCAGGGTCCCCAGGAGAACCCCTTACATCAGGGTCCTCAGAAGAGACCCCTTACATCAGAGTACCCAGAAGAGACCCCTTACATTAGGGTCCCCAGAGGCCCCTTACATCAGGGTCACCAGAAGAGACCCCTTACATCAGGGTCCCCTAAGAGACCCCTTACATCAGGGTCCCCAGAAGAGACCCCTTACATCAGGGTCCCCAGAAGAGACCCCTTACATTAGGGTCCCCAGAGGCCCCCTTACATCAGGGTCCCCAGAAGAGACCCCTTACATCAGGGTCCCCACAAAAGACCCGTTACATCAGGGTCCCCAGTAGAGGCCCCTTACATCAGGGTCCACAGAAGAGACCCCTTACATCAGAGTCCCCAGAAGAGACCCCTTACATCAGCGTCCCCAGAAGAGACCCCTTACATCAGCGTCCCCAGAGGCCCCCTTACATTAGGGTCCCCAGAAGAGACCCCTTACATTAGCGTCCCCAGAGACCCCCTTACATCAGGGTCCCCAGAAGAGACCCCTTACATCAGGGTCCCCAGAAGAGACCCCTTACATCAGGGTCCCAGAAGAGACCCCTTATATCAGGGTCCCCAGAAGAGGCCCCTTATATCAGGGTCCCCAGAAGAGGACCCCTTACATCAGGGTCCTCAGAAGAGACCCCTTACATCAGGGTCCCCAGAAGAGACCCCTTACATCAGGGTCCTCAGAAGAGACCCTTACATCAGGGTCCTCAGAAGAGACCCTTTACATCAGGGTCCCCAGAAGAGACCCCTTACATCAGGGTCCCCAGAAGAGACCCCTTACATCAGGGTCCCCAGAGCCCCCCTTACATCAGGGTCCTCAGAAGAAAGCCCTTACATCAGGGTCCCCAGAAGAGACCCCTTACATCAGGGTCCCTAGAGGCCCCTTTACATCAGGTCCCCAGAATAGACCCCTTACATCAGGGTCCCCAGAAGAGACCCCTTACATCAGGGTCCCCAGAAGAGACCCCTTACATCAGGGTCCCCAGAAGAGACCCCTTACATCAGGGTCCCCAGAGGCCCCCTTACATCAGGGTCTCCAGAGATCCCCCTTACATCAGAGTCCCCCTTTCATTAGGATCTCTAATGGCACCCCCCTTACATCAGGGTACCCAGAGGCCCCCTTACATCAGGGTCCCCAGAAGAGACCCTTACATGAGGGTCCCCAGAAGAGACCCCTTACATGAGGGTCCTCAGAAGAGACCCCCTTACATCAGGGTCCCCAGAAGAGATCCCTTACATTAGGGTCCCCAGAGGCCCCCTTACATCAGGGTCCCCAGAAAAGACCCCTTACATCAGGGTCCCCAGAAAAGACCCCTTACATCAGGGTCCCCAGAAGAGACCCCTTACATCAGGGTCCCCAGAAGAGACCCCTTACATCAGGGTCCCCAGAAGAGACCCCTTTAATTAGGGTCCCCAGAGGCCCCCTTACATCAGGGTCCCCAGAAGAGACCCCTTACATCAGGGTCCTCAGAAGAGACCTCTTACATCAGGGTCCCCAGAAGAGACCCCTTACATCAGGGTCCCCAGAGCCCCCCTTACATCAGGGTCCACAGAAGAAACCCCTTACATCAGGGTCCCCAGAAGAGACCCCTTACATCAGGGTCCCTAGAGGCCCCTTTACATCAGGGTCCCCAGAATAGACCCCTTACATCAGGGTCCCCAGAAGAGACCCCTTACATCAGGGTCCCCAGAAGAGACCCCTTACATCAGGGTCCCCAGAGCCCCCTTACATCAGGGTCCTCAGAAGAAACCCCTTACATCAGGGTCCCCAGAAGAGACCCCTTACATCAGGGTCCCTAGAGGCCTCTTTACATCAGGGTCCCCAGAAGAGACCCCTTACATCAGGGTCCCCAGAAGAGACCCCTTACATCAGGGTCCCCAGAAGAGACCCCTTACATCAGGGTCCCCAGAAGAGACCCCTTACATCAGGGTCCCCAGAAGAGACCCCTTACATTAGGGTCCCCAGAGGCCCCCTTACATCAAGGTCTCCAGAGATCCCCCTTACATCAGAGTCCCCCTTTCATTAGGATCTCTAAAAGGCACCCCCCTTAAATCAGGGTCCCCAGAGGCCCCTTACATCAGGATACCCAGAGGCCCCCTTTCATCAGCGTCCCCAGAAGAGACCCCTTACATCAGGGTCCCAGAAGAGACCCCTTACATTAGGGTCCCCAGAGGCCCCCTTACATCAGGGTCTCCAGAGATCCCCCTTACATCAGAGTTCCCCTTTCATTAGGATCTCTAAAGGCACCCCCCTTAAATCAGGGTCCCCAGAGGCCCCCTTACATCAGGGTACCCAGAGGCCCCCTTTCATCAGCGTCCCCAGAGGCCCCCTTACATCAGAGTCCCCAGAAGAGACCCCTTACATCAGCGTCCCCAGAGGCCCCTTACATTAGGGTCCCCAGAAGAGACTCCTTACATCAGCGTCCCCAGAGGCCCCCTTACATCAGGGTCCCCAGAAGAGACCCCTTACATCAGGGTCCCCAGAAGAGACCCCTTACATCAGGGTCCCCAGAAGAGACCCCTTACATCAGGGTCCCCAGAAGAGACCCCTTACATCAGGGTCCCCAGAAGAGACCCCTTACATCAGGGTCCCCAGAGGCCCCCTTACATTAGGGTCCCCAGAAGAGACTCCTTACATCAGCGTCCCCAGAGGCCCCCTTACATCAGGGTCCCCAGAAGAGACCCCTTACATCAGGGTCCTCAGAAGAGACCTCTTACATCAGGGTCCCCAGAAGAGACCCCTTACATTAGGGTCCCCAGAGGCCCCCTTACATCAAGGTCTCCAGAAGAGACCCCTTACATCAGGGTCCCCAGAAGAGACCCATTACATCAGGGTCCCCAGAAGAGACCCCTTACATCAGGGTCCCCAGAAGAGACCCCTTACATTAGGGTCCCCAGAGGCCCCCTTACATCAGGGTCTCCAGAGATCCCCCTTACATCAGAGTCCCCCTTTCATTAGGATCTCTAAAGGCACCCCCCTTAAATCAGGGTCCCCAGAGGCCCCCTTACATCAGGGTACCCAGAGGCCCCTTTCATCAGCATCCCCAGAGGCCCCCTTACATCAGGGTCCCCAGAAGAGACCCCTTACATCAGGGTCCCCAGGAGAGACCCCTTACATCAGGGTCCTCAGAAGAGACCCCTTACATCAGAGTACCCAGAAGAGACCCCTTACATTAGGGTCCCCAGAGGCCCCCTTACATCAGGGTCACCAGAAGAGACCCCTTACATCAGGGTCCCCTAAGAGACCCCTTACATCAGGGTCCCCAGAAGAGACCCCTTACATCAGGGTCCCCAGAAGAGACCCCTTACATCAGGGTCCCCAGAAGAGACCCCTTACATTAGGGTCCCCAGAGGCCCCCTTACATCAGGGTCCCCAGAAGAGACCCCTTACATCAGGGTCCCCACAAAAGACCCGTTACATCAGGGTCCCCAGTAGAGGCCCCTTACATCAGGGTCCACAGAAGAGACCCCTTACATCAGAGTCCCCAGAAGAGACCCCTTACATCAGCGTCCCCAGAAGAGACCCCTTATATCAGCGTCCCCAGAGGCCCCCTTACATTAGGGTCCCCAGAAGAGACCCCTTACATTAGCGTCCCCAGAGACCCCCTTACATCAGGGTCCCCAGAAGAGACCCCTTACATCAGGGTCCCCAGAAGAGACCCCTTACATCAGGTCCCAGAAGAGACCCCTTATATCAGGGTCCCCAGAAGAGGCCCCTTATATCAGGGTCCCCAGAAGAGACCCCTTACATCAGGGTCCTCAGAAGAGACCCCTTACATCAGGGTCCCCAGAAGAGACCCCTTACATCAGGGTCCCCAGAAGAGACCCCTTACATCAGGGTCCTCAGAAGAGACCCTTTACATCAGGGTCCCAGAGGAGACCCCTACATCAGGGTCCCCAGAAGAGACCCCTTACATCAGGGTCCCCAGAGCCCCCCTTACATCAGGGTCCTCAGAAGAAAGCCCTTACATCAGGGTCCCCAGAAGAGACCCCTTACATCAGGGTCCCTAGAGGCCCCTTTACATCAGGGTCCCCAGAATAGACCCCTTACATCAGGGTCCCCAGAAGAGACCCCTTACATCAGGGTCCCCAGAAGAGACCCCTTACATCAGGGTGCCCAGAAGAGACCCCTTACATCAGGGTCCCCAGAGGCCCCTTACATCAGGGTCTCCAGAGATCCCCCCTTACATCAGAGTCCCCCTTTCATTAGGATCTCTAATGGCACCCCCCTTACATCAGGCTACCCAGAGGCCCCCCTTACATCAGGGTCCCCAGAAGAGACCCCTTACATGAGGGTCCCCAGAAGAGACCCCTTACATGAGGGTCCTCAGAAGAGACCCCCTTACATCAGGGTCCCCAGAAGAGCCCCCTTACATTAGGGTCCCCAGAGGCCCCCTTACATCAGGGTCCCAGAAAAGACCCCTTACATCAGGGTCCCCAGAAGAGACCCCTTACATCAGGGTCCCCAGAAGAGACCCCTTACATCAGGGTCCCCAGAAGAGACCCCTTTAATTAGGGTCCCCAGAGGCCCCCTTACATCAGGGTCCCCAGAAGAGACCCCTTACATCAGGGTCCCCAGAAGAGACCCCTTACATCAGGGTCCTCAGAAGAGACCTCTTACATCAGGGTCCCCAGAAGAGACCCCTTACATCAGGGTCCCCAGAGCCCCCCTTACATCAGGGTCCTCAGAAGAAACCCCTTACATCAGGGTCCCCAGAAGAGACCCCTTACATCAGGGTCCCTAGAGGCCCCTTTACATCAGGGTCCCCAGAAGAGACCCCTTACATCAGGGTCCCCAGAAGAGACCCCTTACATCAGGGTCCCCAGAAGAGACCCCTTACATCAGGGTCCCTAGAGGCCCCTTTACATCAGGGTCCCCAGAAGAGACCCCTTACATCAGGGTCCCCAGAAGAGACCCCTTACATCAGGGTCCCCAGAGCCCCCCTTACATCAGGGTCCTCAGAAGAAACCCCTTACATCAGGGTCCCAGAAGAGACCCCTTACATCAGGGTCCCTAGAGGCCTCTTTACATCAGGGTCCCCAGAAGAGACCCCTTACATCAGGGTCCCCAGAAGAGACCCCTTACATCAGGGTCCCCAGAAGAGACCCCTTACATCAGGGTCCCCAGAAGAGACCCCTTACATTAGGGTCCCCAGAGGCCCCCTTACATCAGGGTCTCCAGAGATCCCCCTTACATCAGAGTCCCCCTTTCATTAGGATCTCTAAAGGCACCCCCTTAAATCAGGGTCCCCAGAGGCCCCCTTACATCAGGGTACCCAGAGTCCCCCTTTCATCAGCGTCCCCAGAGGCCCCCTTACATCAGGGTCCCAGAAGAGACCCCTTACATCAGGGTCCCCAGAAGAGACCCCTTACATCAGGGTCCCCAGGAGAGACCCCTTACATCAGGGTCCCCAGAAGAGACCCCTTACATTAGGGTCCCCAGAGGCCCCCTTACATTAGGGTCCCCAGAAGAGACCCCTTACATCAGGGTCCCCAGAAGAGACCCCTTACATCAGGGTCCCCAGAAGAGACCCCCTACATCAGGGTCCTCAGAAGAGACCCCTTACATCAGGGTCCTCAGAAGAGACCCCTTACATCAGGGTCCCCAGAAGAGACCCCTTACATCAGGGTCCCCAGAAGAGACCCCTTACATCAGGGTCCCCAGAAGAGACCCCTTACATTGGGGTCCCCAGAGACCCCCTTACATCAGGGTCCCCAGAAGAGACCCCTTTCATCAGGGTCCCCAGAAGAGATCCTTTACATCAGAGTCCCCAGAAGAGACCCCTTACATCAGGGTCCCCAGAAGAGATCCCTTACAACAGTGTCCCCAGAGGCCCCCTTACATTAGGGTCCCCAGAAGAGACACCTTACATCAGGGTCCCCAGAAGAGAGCCCTTACATCAGGGTCCCCAGAAGAGACCCCTTTCATCAGGGTCCCCAGAAGAGACACCTTACATCAGGGTCCCCAGAAGAGACCCCTTACATCAGGGTCCCCAGAAGAGACCCCCTACATCAGGGTCCTCAGAAGAGACCCCTTACATCAGGGTCCCCAGAAGCGACCCCTTAAATCAGGGTCCCCAGAAGAGACCCCTTACATTAGGGTCCCCAGAGGCCCCCTTACATCAGGGTCCCCAGAAGAGACCCCTTACATCAGGGTCCCCAGAAAAGACCCTTACATCCGCGTCCCCAGGGCCCCTTTACATCAGGGTCCCCAGAAGAGACCCCTTACATCAGGGTCCCCAGAAGAGACCCCTTACATCAGGGTCCCCAGGAGAGACCCCTTACATCAGGGTCCTCAGAAGAGACCCCTTAACATCAGGGTCCCCAGAAGAGACCCCTTACATTAGGGTCCTCAGAGGCCCCCTTACATTCGGGTCCCCAGAAGAGACCCCTTACATCAGGGTCCCTTAAGAGACCCCTTACATCAGGGTCCCCAGAAGAGACCCCTTACATCAGGGTCCCCAGAAGAGAGCCCTTACATCAGGATCCTCAGAAGAGACCCCTTACATCAGGGTCCCCAGAAGAGACCCCTTACATTAGGGTCCCCAGAGGCCCCCTTACATCAGGGTCCCCAGAAGAGACCCCTTACATTAGGGTCCCCAGAGGCCCCCTTACATCAGGGTCTCCAGAGATCCCCCTTACATCAGAGTCCCCCTTTTATTAGGATCTCTAAAGGCACCCCCCTTAAATTAGGGTCCCCAGAGGCCCCTTTACATCAGGGTACCCAGAGGCCCCCTTTCATCAGTGTCCCCAGAGGCCCCTTTACATCAGGGTCCCCAGAAGAGACCCCTTACATCAGGGTCCCCAGGAGAGACCCCTTACATCAGGGTCCCCAGAAGAGACCCCTTACATCAGGGTCCCCAGAAGAGACCCCTTACATTAGGGTCCCCAGAGGCCCCCTTACATTAGGGTCCCCAGAAGAGACCCCTTACATCAGAGTCCCCTAAGAGACCCCTTACATCAGGGTCCCCAGAAGAGACCCCTTACATCAGGGTCCCCAGAAGAGACCCCTTACATCAAGGTCCCCAGAAGAGACCCCTTACATTAGGGTCCCCAGAAGAGACCCCTTACATCAGGGTCCCCAGAAGAGACCCCTTACATCAGGGTCCCCAGAAGAGACCCCTTACATTAGGGTCCCCAGAGGCCCCCTTACATCAGGGTCTCCAGAGATCCCCCTTACATCAGAGTCCCCCTTTCATTAGGATCTCTAAAGGCACCCCCTTAAATCAGGGTCCCCAGAGGCCCCCTTACATCAGGGTACCCAGAGTCCCCCTTTCATCAGCGTCCCCAGAGGCCCCCTTACATCAGGGTCCCCAGAAGAGACCCCTTACATCAGGGTCCCCAGAAGAGACCCCTTACATCAGGGTCCCCAGGAGAGACCCCTTACATCAGGGTCCCCAGAAGAGACCCCTTACATTAGGGTCCCCAGAGGCCCCCTTACATTAGGGTCCCCAGAAGAGACCCCTTACATCAGGGTCCCCAGAAGAGACCCCTTACATCAGGGTCCCCAGAAGAGACCCCCTACATCAGGGTCCTCAGAAGAGACCCCTTACATCAGGGTCCTCAGAAGAGACCCCTTACATCAGGGTCCCCAGAAGAGACCCCTTACATCAGGGTCCCCAGAAGAGACCCCTTACATCAGGGTCCCCAGAAGAGACCCCTTACATTGGGGTCCCCAGAGACCCCCTTACATCAGGGTCCCCAGAAGAGACCCCTTTCATCAGGGTCCCCAGAAGAGATCCTTTACATCAGAGTCCCCAGAAGAGACCCCTTACATCAGGGTCCCCAGAAGAGATCCCTTACAACAGTGTCCCCAGAGGCCCCCTTACATTAGGGTCCCCAGAAGAGACACCTTACATCAGGGTCCCCAGAAGAGAGCCCTTACATCAGGGTCCCCAGAAGAGACCCCTTTCATCAGGGTCCCCAGAAGAGACACCTTACATCAGGGTCCCCAGAAGAGACCCCTTACATCAGGGTCCCCAGAAGAGACCCCCTACATCAGGGTCCTCAGAAGAGACCCCTTACATCAGGGTCCCCAGAAGCGACCCCTTACATCAGGGTCCCCAGAAGAGACCCCTTACATTAGGGTCCCCAGAGGCCCCCTTACATCAGGGTCCCCAGAAGAGACCCCTTACATCAGGGTCCCCAGAAAAGACCCCTTACATCCGCGTCCCCAGGGGCCCCTTTACATCAGGGTCCCCAGAAGAGACCCCTTACATCAGGGTCCCCAGAAGAGACCCCTTACATCAGGGTCCCCAGGAGAGACCCCTTACATCAGGGTCCTCAGAAGAGACCCCTTACATCAGGGTCCCCAGAAGAGACCCCTTACATTAGGGTCCTCAGAGGCCCCCTTACATTCGGGTCCCCAGAAGACACCCCTTACATCAGGGTCCCTTAAGAGACCCCTTACATCAGGGTCCCCAGAAGAGACCCCTTACATCAGGGTCCCCAGAAGAGAGCCCTTACATCAGGATCCTCAGAAGAGACCCCTTACATCAGGGTCCCCAGAAGAGACCCCTTACATTAGGGTCCCCAGAGGCCCCCTTACATCAGGGTCCCCAGAAGAGACCCCTTACATTAGGGTCCCCAGAGGCCCCCTTACATCAGGGTCTCCAGAGATCCCCCTTACATCAGAGTCCCCCTTTTATTAGGATCTCTAAAGGCACCCCCCTTAAATTAGGGTCCCCAGAGGCCCCTTTACATCAGGGTACCCAGAGGCCCCCTTTCATCAGTGTCCCCAGAGGCCCCTTTACATCAGGGTCCCCAGAAGAGACCCCTTACATCAGGGTCCCCAGGAGAGACCCCTTACATCAGGGTCCCCAGAAGAGACCCCTTACATCAGGGTCCCCAGAAGAGACCCCTTACATTAGGGTCCCCAGAGGCCCCCTTACATTAGGGTCCCCAGAAGAGACCCCTTACATCAGAGTCCCCTAAGAGACCCCTTACATCAGGGTCCCCAGAAGAGACCCCTTACATCAGGGTCCCCAGAAGAGACCCCTTACATCAAGGTCCCCAGAAGAGACCCCTTACATTAGGGTCCCCAGAGGCCCCCTTACATCAGGGTCCCCAGAAGAGACCCCTTACATCAGGGTCCCCAGAAAAGACCCCTTACATCCACGTCCCCAGAGGCCCCTTTACATCAGGGTCCCCAGAAGAGACCCCTTACATCAGGGTCCCCAGAAGAGACCCCTTACATCAGGGTCCCCAGGAGAGACCCCTTACATCAGGGTCCTCAGAAGAGACCCCTTACATCAGGGTCCCCAGAAGAGACCCCTTACATTAGGGTCCCCAGAGGCCCCCTTACATTCGGGTCCCCAGAAGAGACCCCTTACATCAGGGTCCCTTAAGAGACCCCTTACATCAGGGTCCCCAGAAGAGACCCCTTACATCAGGGTCCCCAGAAGAGACCCCTTACATCAGGGTCCCCAGAAGAGACCCCTTACATCAGGATCCTCAGAAGAGACCCCTTACATCAGGGTCCCCAGAAGAGACCCCTTACATTAGGGTCCCCAGAGGCCCCCTTACATCAGGGTCCCCAGAAGAGACCCCTTACATTAGGGTCCCCAGAGGCCCCCTTACATCAGGGTCTCCAGAGATCCCCCTTACATCAGAGTCCCCCTTTTATTAGGATCTCTAAAGGCACCCCCCTTAAATTAGGGTCCCCAGAGGCCCCTTTACATCAGGGTACCCAGAGGCCCCCTTTCATCAGCGTCCCCAGAGGCCCCCTTACATCAGGGTCCCCAGAAGAGACCCCTTACATCAGGGTCCCCAGGAGAGACCCCTTACATAAGGGTCCTCAGAAGAGACCCCTTACATCAGGGTCCCCAGAAGAGACCCCTTACATTAGGGTCCCCAGAGGCCCCCTTACATTAGGGTCCCCAGAAGAGACCCCTTACATCAGGGTCCCCTAAGAGACCCCTTACATCAGGGTCCCCAGAAGAGACCCCTTACATCAGGGTCCCCAGAAGAGACCCCTTACATCAGGGTCCTCAGAAGAGACCCCTTACATCAGGGTCCCCAGAAGAGACCCCTTACATTAGGGTCCCCAGAGGCCCCCTTACATCAGGGTCCCCAGAAGAGACCCCTTACATCAGGGTCCCCAGAAAAGACCCCTTACATCAGCGTCCCCAGAGGCCCCCTTACATCAGGGTCCCCAGAAGAGACCCCTTACATCAGGGTCCCCAGAAAAGACCCCTTACATCAGAGTCCCCAGAAGAGACCCCTTACATCAGAGTCCCCAGAAGAGACCCCTTACATTAGGGTCCCCAGAAGAGACCCCTTACATTAGCGTCCCCAGAGGCCCCCTTACATCAGGGTCCCCAGAAGAGACCCCTTACATCAGGGTCCCCAGAAGAGACCCCTTACATCAGGGTCCCCAGAAGAGACCCCTTACATCAGGGTCCCCAGAAGAGACCCCTTACATCAGGGTCCCCAGAAGAGACCCCTTACATCAGGGTCCTCAGAAGAGCCCCCTTACATCAGGGTCCCCAGAAGAGACCCCTTACATCAGGGTCCCCAGAAAAGACCCCTTACATCAGAGTCTCCAGAAGAGACCCCTTACATCAGAGTCCCCAGAAGAGACCCCTTACATTAGGGTCCCCAGAAGAGACCCCTTACATTAGCGTCCCCAGAGGCCCCCTTACATCAGGGTCCCCAGAAGAGACCCCTTACATCAGGGTCCCCAGAAGAGACCCCTTACATCAGGGTCCCCAGAAGAGACCCCTTACATCAGGGTCCCCAGAAGAGACCCCTTACATCAGGGTCCCCAGAAGAGACCCCTTACATCAGGGTCCCCAGAAGAGACCCCTTACATCAGGGTCCTCAGAAGAGACCCCTTACATCAGGGTCCTCAGAAGAGACCCCTTACATCAGGGTCCCCAGAAGAGACCCCTTACATCAGGGTCCCCAGAAGAGACCCCTTACATCAGGGTCCCCAGAAGAGACCCCTTACATCAGGGTCCTCAGAAGAGCCCCCTTACATCAGGGTCCCCAGAAGAGACCCCTTACATCAGGGTCCCCAGAAAAGACCCCTTACATCAGAGTCCCCAGAAGAGACCCCTTACATCAGAGTCCCCAGAAGAGACCCCTTACATTAGGGTCCCCAGAAGAGACCCCTTACATTAGCGTCCCCAGAGGCCCCCTTACATCAGGGTCCCCAGAAGAGACCCCTTACATCAGGGTCCCCAGAAGAGACCCCTTACATCAGGGTCCTCAGAAGAGACCCCTTACATCAGGGTCCCCAGAAGAGACCCCTTACATCAGGGTCCCCAGAAGAGACCCCTTACATCAGGGTCCCCAGAAGAGACCCCTTACATCAGGGTCCTCAGAAGAGCCCCCTTACATCAGGGTCCCCAGAAGAGACCCCTTACATCAGGGTCCCCAGAAAAGACCCCTTACATCAGAGTC
Source organism: Lithobates septentrionalis (assembly GCA_037952835.1). NCBI lineage: Eukaryota > Metazoa > Chordata > Amphibia > Anura > Ranidae > Lithobates > Lithobates septentrionalis. Next base: position 35,579 of record JBBDGP010005814.1, on the reverse strand, counting down.
TCCAGAAGAGACCCCTTACATCAGAGTCCCCAGAAGAGACCCCTTACATTAGGGTCCCCAGAAGAGACCCCTTACATTAGCGTCCCCAGAGGCCCCCTTACATCAGGGTCCCCAGAAGAGACCCCTTACATCAGGGTCCCCAGAAGAGACCCCTTACATCAGGGTCCCCAGAAGAGACCCCTTACATCAGGGTCCCCAGAAGAGACCCCTTACATCAGGGTCCTCAGAAGAGCCCCCTTACATCAGGGTCCCCAGAAGAGACCCCTTACATCAGGGTCCCCAGAAGAGACCCCTTACATCAGGGTCCTCAGAAGAGACCCCTTACATCAGGGTCCTCAGAAGAGACCCCTTACATCAGGGTCCCCAGAAGAGACCCCTTACATCAGGGTCCCCAGAAGAGACCCCTTACATCAGAGTCCCCAGAAGAGACCCCTTACATCAGAGTCCCCAGAGGCCCCCTTCTGAATGTCGAGGCCTAGGGGGGAGGGGCAAGCACGTGATTGGTTGCTAGGACATGGGTGGTCTTAGCAACCAAATCCCAGCTCTGAGAACAGCAGGCCGCAGTGGATGCTGTCAGCCGTGGACTTGAATGGTGATTTGGACAGGATGGGGGGGAGGGGTGTTGTGCGACAATTGGTTGGTTGTAGTCCGGGCCTCTCAGAGGCTGCTTGCTATAAATAAGCCACTGGAAAAAGGAGGCATTGAGCGTGGCCATACACACTGCAATCTGATTGTACAATCTCCTTCAAATGTACCAAAACGATGGAACCTTTCCAATCCATCCAATGTGCCTCCGGTGGGACAGGCCCCTTACTTTACAAAAAAAAGGGATTGTACAATCAGATTGTATGGTGTATAGTCAGGGAAAGTAATTCTATACAATTGAAAACTTTTAATGATCAGCTGCAATGTTTTCATAACCCCCCCAGAGGGCCAATCAAATCACGTCTCTTCTCGACTGTCAGATATGGTCATGTATTTTACACGAATTGTACAATATGATCAGATGGTTGTATGACCCTTTTAACGAGGATCTCGATTGTCTCCAGAAACAATGTATGGAGTCTGTAGGATCAGATTGTATGATTACATTGTATGGTGTATGGAGTCTGTATGATCAGATTGTATGATTACATTGTATGGTGTATGGAGTCTGTAGGATCAGATTGTATGATTACATTGTATGGTGTATGGAGTCTGTAGGATCAGATTGTATGATTACATTGTATGGTGTATGGAGTCTGTAGGATCAGATTGTATGATTACATTGTATGGTGTATGGACTCTGTAGGATCAGATTGTATGATTACATTGTATGGTGTATGGGCTCTAAGCTGATACCACAGACTAGTTGACTGATTGGTCTCCAGTCTCGATATTCCTCGATAAAGATTGTGTGCTTAGATACAGAAAATCATCAGCTTCCTGGGAATTCTTACCTCGGGAAAGTCGGATCGCCGTAAGATCCGATGGGGTCATGTGGGTTGAGATAATCTGTGTGGTTCCGGCACAGGAAGAGTTAATGCCCCCCCTCCCCCCCCCCCCCCCGGGACACAGGCCAACGTGGGGGCATAATGTGAGTGCTGAGTGAGAAGCGAGCTCCCGGTGTATACATTGTATGTGTGACCTTGTGTTTGACCCCCCCGTACTCTGCTGAGTGGACTCTCCCATTGTGTCCTCAGATTAGTTCTCAGAGAATGGAGCCCTCAGGGCCCATCATCAGCACTTTCCTATAATAGGGAACGTTCTGTGACGCTGCAATCCCGATCAACCAACCTCTCTACCGGACAATAAATGTCCAGAGTCCTCCACCATCCCCACCAATCAACCATCCTCTCCACCGATCAACCATCCTCTCCACCGGACAATAAATGTCCAGAGTCCTCCACCATCTCCAGTGACCAACCATCCTCTCCACCGATCAACCATCCTCTCCACGGACAATCAATGTCCATCCACCTGTCCAGAGTCCTCCACCATCCCCACTGATCAACCATCCTCTCCACCAGACAATAAATGTCCACCCATCTGTCTAGAGTCCTCCACCATCCCCACTGATCAACCATCCACTCCACCGGACAATAAATGTCCATCCACCTGCCCAGAGTCCTCCACCATCTCCAGTAATCAACCACCCTCTCCACCGGACAATAAATGTCCAGCCACCTGCCCAGAGTCCTCCACCGTCCCCACCGATCAACCATCCTCTCCACCAGACAATAAATGTCCACCCATCTGTCTAGAGTCCTCCATCATCCCCACTGATCAACCATCCTCTCCACCAGACAATAAATGTCCATCCACCTGTCCAGAGTCCTCCATCATCCCCACTGATCAACCATCCTCTCCACCAGACAATAAATGTCCACCCACCTGCCCAGAGTCCTCCACCGTCCCCACCGATCAACCATCCTCTCCACCAGACAATAAATGTCCACCCATCTGTCTAGAGTCCTCCACCATCCTCACTGATCAACCATCCTCTCCACTGGACAATAAATGTCCATCCACCTGCCCAGAGTCCTCCACCGTCCCCACCAATCAACCATCCTCTCCACTGGACAATAAATGTCCATCCACCTGCCCAGAGTCCTCCACCGTCCCCACCGATCAACCATCCTCTCCACCAGACAATAAATGTCCACCCATCTGTCTAGAGTCCTCCATCATCCCCACTGATCAACCATCCTCTCCACCAGACAATAAATGTCCACCCATCTGTCTAGAGTCCTCCACCATCCCCACTGATCAACCATCCACTCCACCGGACAATAAATGTCCATCCACCTGTCCAGAGTCCTCCACCATCTCCAGTGATCAACCATCCTCTCCACCGGACAATAAATGTCCAGCCACCTGCCCAGAGTCCTCCACCGTCCCCACCGATCAACCATCCTCTCCACCAGACAATAAATGTCCATCCACCTGTCCAGAGTCCTCCATCATCCCCACTGATCAACCATCCTCTCCACCAGACAATAAATGTCCACCCATCTGTCTAGAGTCCTCCACCATCTCCAGTGATCAACCATCCTCTCCACCAGACAATAAATGTCCACCCATCTGTCTAGAGTCCTCCACCATCCTCACTGATCAACCATCCTCTCCACTGGACAATAAATGTCCATCCACCTGCCCAGAGTCCTCCACCGTCCCCACCGATCAACCATCCTCTCCACCAGACAATAAATGTCCACCCATCTGTCTAGAGTCCTCCATCATCCCCACTGATCAACCATCCTCTCCACCAGACAATAAATGTCCATCCACCTGTCCAGAGTCCTCCATCATCCCCACTGATCAACCATCCTCTCCACCAGACAATAAATGTCCACCCACCTGCCCAGAGTCCTCCACCGTCCCCACCGATCAACCATCCTCTCCACCAGACAATAAATGTCCACCCATCTGTCTAGAGTCCTCCACCATCCTCACTGATCAACCATCCTCTCCACTGGACAATAAATGTCCATCCACCTGCCCAGAGTCCTCCACCGTCCCCACCAATCAACCATCCTCTCCACTGGACAATAAATGTCCATCCACCTGCCCAGAGTCCTCCACCGTCCCCACCGATCAACCATCCTCTCCACCAGACAATAAATGTCCACCCATCTGTCTAGAGTCCTCCATCATCCCCACTGATCAACCATCCTCTCCACCAGACAATAAATGTCCACCCATCTGTCTAGAGTCCTCCACCATCCCCACTGATCAACCATCCACTCCACCGGACAATAAATGTCCATCCACCTGTCCAGAGTCCTCCACCATCTCCAGTGATCAACCATCCTCTCCACCGGACAATAAATGTCCAGCCACCTGCCCAGAGTCCTCCACCGTCCCCACCGATCAACCATCCTCTCCACCAGACAATAAATGTCCATCCACCTGTCCAGAGTCCTCCATCATCCCCACTGATCAACCATCCTCTCCACCAGACAATAAATGTCCACCCATCTGTCTAGAGTCCTCCACCATCTCCAGTGATCAACCATCCTCTCCACCAGACAATAAATGTCCACCCATCTGTCTAGAGTCCTCCACCATCCTCACTGATCAACCATCCTCTCCACTGGACAATAAATGTCCATCCACCTGCCCAGAGTCCTCCACCGTCCCCACCGATCAACCATCCTCTCCACCAGACAATAAATGTCCACCCATCTGTCTAGAGTCCTCCATCATCCCCACTGATCAACCATCCTCTCCACCAGACAATAAATGTCCACCCATCTGTCTAGAGTCCTCCACCATCTCCAGTGATCAACCATCCTCTCCACTGGACAATAAATGTCCATCCACCTGTCCAGAGTCCTCCACCGTCCCCACTGATCAACCATCCTCTCCACCGGACAATAAATGTCCACCCACCTGCCCAGAGTCCTCCACCATCTCCAGTAATCAACCACCCTCTCCACCGGACAATAAATGTCCATCCACCTGCCCAGAGTCCTCCACCGTCCCCACCGATCAACCATCCTCTCCACCAGACAATAAATGTCCATCCACCTGTCCAGAGTCCTCCACCATCCTCACTGATCAACCATCCTCTCCACTGGACAATAAATGTCCATCCACCTGCCCAGAGTCCTCCACCGTCCCCACCGATCAACCATCCTCTCCACCAGACAATAAATGTCCACCCACCTGTCCAGAGTCCTCCATCATCCCCACCGATCAACCATCCTCTCCACCAGACAATAAATGTCCACCCATCTGTCTAGAGTCCTCCATCATCCCCACTGATCAACCATCCTCTCCACCAGACAATAAATGTCCACCCATCTGTCTAGAGTCCTCCACCATCTCCAGTGATCAACCATCCTCTCCACTGGACAATAAATGTCCATCCACCTGTCCAGAGTCCTCCACCGTCCCCACTGATCAACCATCCTCTCCACCGGACAATAAATGTCCACCCACCTGCCCAGAGTCCTCCACCATCTCCAGTAATCAACCACCCTCTCCACCGGACAATAAATGTCCATCCACCTGCCCAGAGTCCTCCACCGTCCCCACCGATCAACCATCCTCTCCACCAGACAATAAATGTCCATCCACCTGTCCAGAGTCCTCCACCATCCTCACTGATCAACCATCCTCTCCACTGAACAATAAATGTCCATCCACCTGCCCAGAGTCCTCCACCGTCCCCACCAATCAACCATCCTCTCCACTGGACAATAAATGTCCACCCACCTGTCCAGAGTCCTCCACCATCCCCACCGATCAACCATCCTCTCCACCAGACAATAAATGTCCATCCACCTGTCCAGAGTCCTCCACCATCCTCACTGATCAACCATCCTCTCCACTGAACAATAAATATCCATCCACCTGTCCAGAGTCCTCCATCATCCCCACCAATCAACCATCCTCTCCACCGGACAATAAATGTCCATCCACCTGTCCAGATTCCTCCATATTGACCCGCCAGACTCTTCATAGGACAATAAAATGTCCATCCATCTGTCCAGAGTCCTCCATCCTCCCCACTGACCAGCTGGCCTTTTATCGGACAATAAGGGGTTGATTTAGTAAAAATGGAGAGTGCAAAATCTGGTGTAGCTTTGCATGGGAGCCAATCAACTTCTAATTGTTCTAAGGTACATTCACCTGTCTAGGGTCCTCCATCATCCCCACTGACCAGCTGCCATTTGACCAGACAATAAAAGTCTGTCCCCCTGTCTAGAGGCCTCCATTGTCCTCACTGACCAACCTGCCTTTTCACCGGACAATAAATGTCCATCCACCTGTCCAGAGTCCTCCATCATTCCTACTAATTAGCCGACCTTCCTGAACAGTGAATGTCTATCCTGTTCATAGGGAATTAACATAACTTGCCCGGAGCCATCATTCCCCACTGACCAGCCAGACTCCTTACCGGACAATAAATGTCCATCCTGTTCACGGGAGATTTCCATAATCTGTCCAGAGTCCTCCATCATTCCCACTGATGAGCCGGCTTCTTCACTGGATAATTAATATCCATCCTTTATGCCTAAAAGCAAATGCCTATGGGACCAAGACTTACACTCCAAAAAGAGTAACAATTTGAAAACATGTACTGTATATAAAAAAAAAAAAAAGTTTGTACATCTTTATTATTCACAATCCATATGAAAACACTATAAAGAGACAATATGAAGACATTTAAAAAGATGTATGTGTATTAATATCAGATACAACACATTACATTATGCATGAGTGGAAGAATGTATGATGTGAAGCAGACACTGATTACTTCTCAACGCATTTCGTAAAAAGTCATTTCACTTCTTGAGGAGATACGCGAATTTCAAGCTGATGAGCAACATCTGTAGAGAGACCACATCATTAAAGCAAATGATCTTGAAAAATGCCCACAGAGAAGGGACAAAAGACATATATTTGCTGAAATGTATATATATCTATGCACCTAAGCCAAGTTTTTATAATATCTATCCTCCTCATCAGGGATTTAAATAACCTGTCCCGGGTCCCCCATCATACTCACAGACCAATCAGTTTCCTCTTAGACAGTAAATATCTACTCTGTTCATGGGATATTTCCATAATCTGTCCAGGGTCCCCCCATCATCCCCACTGATCAGCTGACCCCCTTCACCAGGTAATAAAGGCCCTGCTCCTGGAGATTTCCATAATTTGTCTAGAGTCCTCAACTGCCCCACTGACCAATTGGATCCCTCACTGGAATCCAACCCACTCACCAGGGATTCCATAACCTATCTAGAGTCTGCCATAATTCCCAGTGACCTTCTCACTGGACAATAAAATTTCCATTCTGCTCACTGTGACTTTACATAACCAGTCCAGAGTCCTCCACCATTCCCATTCACCAGCCGGCCCTCTCAGACAATATGTTTCTCATTCTGCTCACCGTGGACTTACATAATCTGTCCAGAGTCCTCTGCCATTTCCGCCTTCCAGCTGGCCTCCAAATCAAACATTATCTATTCATCCTGCTTACCTGGGATCTCAATATCCTATCCGGACTCCCCCATCATTCCCACTAACTTACCGGGAATTTCCATAACTTGTCCGAAGTCCTTTGTCAGCCCCTCTAACCACCATGCCTTTTAACGACACAATAAATGTCCACCCTGTTTACCCAGGATTTCCACATAGGGTCCTTCATCGTCTCCGTTGACCAGCCAGCCTCCTCACCATACAGTAAATGTCCACCCTGCTTACCCAGGATTTCCACATAGGGTCCTTCATCGTCTCCGTTGACCAGCCAGCCTCCTCACCATACAATAAATGTCCACCCTGTTTACCAGATTTCCACATAGGGTCCTTCATCGTCTCCGCTGACCAGCCAGTCTCCTCACCATACAATAAATGTCCATCCTGCTTACCCAGGATTTCCACATAGGGTCCTTCATCGTCTCCGCTGACCAGCCAGCCTCCTCACCATACAATAAATGTCCATCCTGCTTACCCAGGATTTCCACATAGGGTCCTTCATCGTCTCCGCTGACCAGCCAGTCTCCTCACCATACAATAAATGTCCATCCTGCTTACCCAGGATTTCCACATAGGGTCCTTCATCGTCTCCGTTGACCAGCCAGCCTCCTCACCATACAATAAATGTCCACCCTGCTTACCCAGGATTTCCACATAGGGTCCTTCATCGTCTCCGCTGACCAGCCAGCCTCCTCACCATACAATAAATGTCCACCCTGCACCATACAATAAATGTCCACCCTACTTACCCAGGATTTACACATAGGGTCCTTCATCATCTCCGTTCACCAGCCAGCCTCCTCACCATACAGTAAATGTCCACCCTGCTTACCCAGGATTTCCACATAGGGTCCTTCATCATCTCCGTTCACCAGCCAGCCTCCTCACCATACAGTAAATGTCCACCCTGCTTACCCAGGATTTCCACATAGGGTCCTTCATCATCTCCGTTCACCAGCCAGCCTCCTCACCATACAGTAAATGTCCACCCTGCTTACCCAGGATTTCCACATAGGGTTCTTCATCATCTCCGCTAACCAGCCAGCCTCCTCACCATACAATAAATGTCCACCCTACTTACCCAGGATTTCCACATAGGGTCCTTCATCATCTCCATTGACCAGCCAGCCTCCTCACCATACAATAAATGTCCACCCTACTTACCCAGGATTTCCACATAGGGTCCTTCATCGTCTCCGCTGACCAGCCAGCCTCCTCACCATACAATAAATGTCCACCCTGCTTACCTAGGATTTCCACATAGGGTCCTTCATCGTTTCCGTTGACCAGCCAGCCTCCTCACCATACAATAAATGTCCATTCTGCTTACCCAGGATTTCCACATAGGGTCCTTCATCATTTCCGTTGACCAGCCAGCCTCCTCACCATACAATAAATGTCCACCCTGTTTACCAGATTTCCACATAGGGTCCTTCATCGTCTCCGCTGACCAGCCAGCCTCCTCACCATACAATAAATGTCCACCCTACTTACCCAGGATTTCCACATAGGGTCCTTCATCATCTCCGTTCACCAGCCAGCCTCCTCACCATACAGTAAATGTCCACCCTGCTTACCCAGGATTTCCACATAGGGTTCTTCATCATCTCCGCTAACCAGCCAGCCTCCTCACTATACAATAAATGTCCACCCTGCTTACCCAGGATTTCCACATAGGGTCCTTCATCATCTCCGTTCACCAGCCAGCCTCCTCACCATACAGTAAATGTCCACCCTGCTTACCCAGGATTTCCACATAGGGTTATTCATCATCTCCGCTAACCAGCCAGCCTCCTCACCATACAATAAATGTCCATTCTGCTTACCCAGGATTTCCACATAGGGTTCTTCATCATCTCCGCTAACCAGCCAGCCTCCTCACTATACAATAAATGTCCACCTTGCTTACCCAGGATTTCCACATAGGGTCCTTCATCATCTCCGTTCACCAGCCAGCCTCCTCACCATACAGTAAATGTCCACCCTGCTTACCCAGGATTTCCACATAGGGTTATTCATCATCTCCGCTAACCAGCCAGCCTCCTCACCATACAATAAATGTCCATTCTGCTTACCCAGGATTTCCACATAGGGTTCTTCATCATCTCCGCTAACCAGCCAGCCTCCTCACTATACAATAAATGTCCACCTTGCTTACCCAGGATTTCCACATAGGGTCCTTCATCGTCTCCGTTCACCAGCCAGCCTCCTCACCATACAGTAAATGTCCACCCTGCTTACCCAGGATTTCCACATAGGGTTCTTCATCATCTCCGCTAACCAGCCAGCCTCCTCACCATACAATAAATGTCCACCTTGCTTACCCAGGATTTCCACATAGGGTCCTTCATCATCTCCATTGACCAGCCAGCCTCCTCACCATACAATAAATGTCCACCCTGCTTACCCAGGATTTCCACATAGGGTCCTTCATCGTCTCCGTTGACCAGCCAGCCTCCTCACCATACAATAAATGTCCACCCTGTTTACCAGATTTCCACATAGGGTCCTTCATCGTCTCCGCTGACCAGCCAGTCTCCTCACCATACAATAAATGTCCATCCTGCTTACCCAGGATTTCCACATAGGGTCCTTCATCGTCTCCGTTGACCAGCCAGCCTCCTCACCATACAATAAATGTCCACCCTGCTTACCCAGGATTTCCACATAGGGTCCTTCATCGTCTCCGCTGACCAGCCAGCCTCCTCACCATACAATAAATGTCCACCCTGTTTACCAGATTTCCACATAGGGTCCTTCATCGTCTCCGCTGACCAGCCAGTCTCCTCACTATACAATAAATGTCCACCCTACTTACCCAGGATTTCCACATAGGGTCCTTCATCGTCTCCGTTGACCAGCCAGCCTCCTCACCATACAATAAATGTCCACCCTGCTTACCCAGGATTTCCACATAGGGTCCTTCATCGTCTCCGCTGACCAGCCAGCCTCCTCACCATACAATAAATGTCCACCCTGTTTACCAGATTTCCACATAGGGTCCTTCATCGTCTCCGCTGACCAGCCAGCCTCCTCACCATACAATAAATGTCCACCCTGCACCATACAATAAATGTCCACCCTACTTACCCAGGATTTCCACATAGGGTCCTTCATCATCTCCGTTCACCAGCCAGCCTCCTCACCATACAGTAAATGTCCATTCTGCTTACCCAGGATTTCCACATAGGGTCCTTCATCATCTCCGTTCACCAGCCAGCCTCCTCACCATACAATAAATGTCCATTCTGCTTACCCAGGATTTCCACATAGGGTTCTTCATCATCTCCGCTAACCAGCCAGCCTCCTCACTATACAATAAATGTCCACCCTGCTTACCCAGGATTTCCACATAGGGTCCTTCATCATCTCCGTTCACCAGCCAGCCTCCTCACCATACAGTAAATGTCCACCCTGCTTACCCAGGATTTCCACATAGGGTCCTTCATCATCTCCGTTCACCAGCCAGCCTCCTCACCATACAGTAAATGTCCACCCTGCTTACCCAGGATTTCCACATAGGGTTCTTCATCATCTCCGTTCACCAGCCAGCCTCCTCACCATACAATAAATGTCCATTCTGCTTACCCAGGATTTCCACATAGGGTTCTTCATCATCTCCGCTAACCAGCCAGCCTCCTCACTATACAATAAATGTCCACCCTGCTTACCCAGGATTTCCACATAGGGTCCTTCATCATCTCCATTGACCAGCCAGCCTCCTCACCATACAATAAATGTCCACCCTACTTACCCAGGATTTCCACATAGGGTCCTTCATCATCTCCATTGACCAGTCAGCCTCCTCACCATACAATAAATGTCCACCCTACTTACCCAGGATTTCCACATAGGGTCCTTCATCGTCTCCGCTGACCAGCCAGCCTCCTCACCATACAATAAATGTCCACCCTGCTTACCTAGGATTTCCACATAGGGTCCTTCATCGTTTCCGTTGACCAGCCAGCCTCCTCACCATACAATAAATGTCCATTCTGCTTACCCAGGATTTCCACATAGGGTCCTTCATCATTTCCGTTGACCAGCCAGCCTCCTCACCATACAATAAATGTCCACCCTGTTTACCAGATTTCCACATAGGGTCCTTCATCGTCTCCGCTGACCAGCCAGCCTCCTCACCATACAATAAATGTCCACCCTACTTACCCAGGATTTCCACATAGGGTCCTTCATCATCTCCGTTCACCAGCCAGCCTCCTCACCATACAGTAAATGTCCACCCTGCTTACCCAGGATTTCCACATAGGGTTCTTCATCATCTCCGCTAACCAGCCAGCCTCCTCACTATACAATAAATGTCCACCCTGCTTACCCAGGATTTCCACATAGGGTCCTTCATCATCTCCGTTCACCAGCCAGCCTCCTCACCATACAGTAAATGTCCACCCTGCTTACCCAGGATTTCCACATAGGGTTATTCATCATCTCCGCTAACCAGCCAGCCTCCTCACCATACAATAAATGTCCATTCTGCTTACCCAGGATTTCCACATAGGGTTCTTCATCATCTCCGCTAACCAGCCAGCCTCCTCACTATACAATAAATGTCCACCTTGCTTACCCAGGATTTCCACATAGGGTCCTTCATCATCTCCGTTCACCAGCCAGCCTCCTCACCATACAGTAAATGTCCACCCTGCTTACCCAGGATTTCCACATAGGGTTCTTCATCATCTCCGCTAACCAGCCAGCCTCCTCACCATACAATAAATGTCCAATCTGCTTACCCAGGATTTCCACATAGGGTCCTTCATCATCTCCATTGACCAGCCAGCCTCCTTGCCATACAATAAATGTCCATCCTGCTTACCCAGGATTGCCACATAGGGTCCTTCATCATCTCCATTGACCAGCCAGCCTCCTCACCATACAATAAATGTCCACCCTACTTACCCAGGATTTCCACATAGGGTCCTTCATCATCTCCGTTCACCAGCCAGCCTCCTCACCATACAATAAATGTCCATCCTGCTTACCCAGGATTGCCACATAGGGTCCTTCATCATCTCCATTGACCAGCCAGCCTCCTCACCATACAATAAATGTCCACCCTACTTACCCAGGATTTCCACATAGGGTCCTTCATCATCTCCATTGACCAGCCAGCCTCCTTGCCATACAATAAATGTCCACCCTGCTTACCCAGGATTTCCACATAGGGTCCTTCATCATCTCCGTTCACCAGCCAGCCTCCTTGCCATACAATAAATGTCCATTTTGCTCAGGATTTCCATAACCTGTCCTCCATAAATCTCACTGACCATCGGGCCTCATCCCTGGTCCATAAATGCCCATCTTGACTGTAACAGCCCCTTCCAGCAGGTTGTCAAGCCAGATCCAGGGCTATATTTCTTATCAGGCTTTTAAGGTTTTCAAAAACCTAATCTAGTAACTCTGGGTTCACCTCTTTACAGCTTCAGTATTGTCTTTGGGAAACGCTATGTACAACAGGCCAATCTTTTCCTGGTAGGGTACCTCTGCAACACTAGGACCATCAACATGACATAGCCCAGGGTTGGTGATGCATTTCAGGAGAAAGGAAACCCAATTAATTTGTTCTGCAATAGCGCATACCACCCAGCCAGCCAACTACCCGTTTTCCAAATAAATTCCGTGCAACTCAAATGATCCAACTTCTGCATGTAAGCAGGTGCTGACGGGGTGCCTGTGAATATTTTAGCCCTGTCTGAAATTAATTATTATTTATGTAGATAGTAAGTTACAGGATGCCCAGGATGGGAAAGAGTTACCTGTATTTTCCAGGTCTCTTGCTTCGGCGCGCTTCTGCTGGGCTTGCTGAATTCCCTGCGATAGACCTCTCTCAGTTCCCACTAAGCTGAGACCTCATTGAGCTCTCTGCAGGATTTAGCTAGTCTGCCCAGAGGGGTGGCAGCCCTTCAGGCTGGGATCTCGAGGACCCAAGAACCCTGCTGCTCCAGGCCTCGGACTATTTATTTATTTCCCCGCCACCTACTGGGCACCCCATCCCCCCCACCCACAGATTAGATGAGACCTATATAAGTATTGAGGCCCAGGGTCTGCCTCTTCTAGCCCAGAACATTCTAGAACCTACTATAAGTCAAGGAGAAGTAGTTGAACCTGCAGCCTGTGTAGCCCAGAGCAGCCAAAACTAATCAATAGAGGAGCCAAAAAGTCTAAAAATTTACCTGAACCTTTCCCTCTCTAGCAACTTATTCTAGGAGGGTGTTAGACAATTCTCCCTTGTAGACACGTAAGAGATGGTTTACCCTTTCTGATCTATTTGTGGGAACTCAAAACGGCATAGAGGCCAGGCACACAAATAACTAGAAACTCTGTATAGACCACTAGAGGAGAAGGGGAGTGCCAAATCAGGATTCACCCCCATATGGCATAACCAGAGGCTCAGAGAAATGACCGGAGGACAGAAGACAATGGCAATCAAAGGGAAGTCCTGCACCTCCCTCAACTGCAGATCAAGTAGTTACATCCATCCAACAACTGCAGAATGAATATGACCCACCCAAATGTACTTCTATAAAAATCTGAAGATATTCCGTGTGGTCTACATATAGAATCATCATCATCATCATCATCACCGCTTGTGACCATTATCAGCACATGCAAGGGTCAGGGAAGGTCTCGTATTCTCAGCATATCTAAGAATATCTACAGAACACCTGTTGTTGTCTATACAAATATCTAGGCACGGTTCAATCTGACATTGGTAAGCTGACTATTGAACAATGGTCTGAGATTCCTTCATCTATTCCACTTGTCTCCCTGTCGGCATTGCACAGGCTCACTCAGTTGTTTATAGTTCACAGAACTTATAGAACATCCTATGTCTCTCTTTATCAAAGATGCCAACGTTCCCCTGGGGTTCATCATACACACGCTCTGGGGATGCCCCAGATTACACAGATTCTGGCCGGGTGTAATTGATTCCATTAATAGAAGACTTGGACTTCATTGACCATGCAAATCATGTCTACTAATAGAGTAAAAATGATAAATCTCTCTGCACATTGATTACGCGATCGCTACTTTCAGCAAGGAAGGTCATTGCCCCAAAGGTGAACGTGTCCTCTATCCCCGTGGATCGGGTCAGTTAATGATACACCACAATTATCAAAAACCCACCTATCAACATAGAGGATACCAGAATCATTTTCGCACAAGCTCTGGCAGTCATAAATGGGGTGCCCCAGGTTATACCCCTACAGTTTAACACAAGTAAGGAGCAGCAACAGGATGGATCTGGAATGATCAGGGTGGAAATTATGACCACCTCCTCACCTAGCTCTTTTAATAGTGGTTTTAAAACCATTGGATCTTGGGGATGCATGGTAGACCCTTGCATGGGTACCTATACTGGAATGTGCTATGGACCCTTGCATGGGTACCTACAGTGCCTTGAAAAAGTATTCACACCCCTTGAAATTTTCCACCTTTTGTCATGTTACAACCAACTTTGTGTTGGTCTATCACATAAAATCCCAATAAAATACATTTACGTTTTTGGTTGTAACATGACAAAATGTGGAAAGTTTCAAGGGGTATGAATACTTTTATAAGGCACCGTATACTGTGATGCATGACGAACATTTGCACGGGTACCTACATTGGGATGCACGTTAGACCCTCCACGGGTACCTATAATGAGATACGCAATTCACCTTTGCATGGGTACCTATATTGAGATGGCCAATGGACCTTTCCATAGGCACCTACATTGGGATTCGCGATGGAACCTTGCACGGGCACCTATATTGGAATGCATGTTAGACCCTCCAAGGATACCCATAATTAGATAGGTGATTTACCTTTGCATGGGTACCTATATTACATAGTTACATAGTAGGTGAGGTTCAAAAAAGACACACGTCCATCAAGTCCAACCTATGTGTGTGATTATGTGTCAGTATTACATTACATATCCCTGTATATTGCGGTCATTCAGGTGATTATCTAATAGTTTCTTGAAGCTATCAATGCTCCCCGCTGAGACCACCGCCTGTGGAAGGGAATTCCACATCCTTACCGCTCTTACAGTAAAGAACCCTCTACGTAGTTTAAGGTTAAACCTCTTTTCTTCTAATTGTAATGAGTGGCCACGAGTCTTATTAAACTCTCTTCTGCGAAAAAGTTTTCTCCCTATTGTGGGGTCACCAGTACAGTATTTGTAAATTGAAATCATATCCCCTCTCAAGTGTCTCTTCTCCAGAGAGAATAAGTTCAGTGCTCGCAACCTTTCCTCATAACAAAGATCCTCCAGACCCTTTATTAGCTTTGTTGCCCTTCTTTGTACTCGCTCCATTTCCAGTACATCCTTCCTGAGGACTGGTGCCCAGAACTGGACAGCATACTCCAGGTGCGGCCGGACCAGAGTCTTGTAGAGCGGGAGAATTATCGTTTTATCTCTGGAGTTGATCCCCCTTTTAATACATGCCAATATTCTGTTTGCCTTATTAGCAGCAGCTTGGCATTGCATGCCATTGCTGAGCCTATCATCTACTAGGACCCCCAGGTCCTTTTCCATCCTAGATCCCCCCAGAGGTTCTCCCCCCACTCTATAGATTGCCTTCAGATTTTTGCCACCCAAATGCATTATTTTACATTTTTCTACATTGAACCTCATTTGCCATGTAGTCGCCCACCCCATTAATTTGTTCAGGTCTTTTTGCAAGGTTTCCACATCCTGCGGAGAAGTTATTGCCCTGCTTAGCTTAGTATCGTCTGCAAATACAGAGATTGAACTCTTTATCCCATCCTCCAGATCGTTTATAAACAAATTAAATAGGATTGGTCCCAGCACAGAACCCTGGGGAACCCCACTACCCACCCCTGACCATTCTGAGTACTCCCCATTTATCACCACCCTCTGAACACGCCCTTGTAGCCAGTTTTCAATCCATGTACTCACCCTATGGTCCATGCCAACGCACCTTATTTTGTACAGTAAACGTTTATGGGGAACTGTGTCAGATGCTTTTGCAAAATCCAGATACACCACGTCTACGGGCCTTCCTTTATCTAGATGGCAACTCACCTCCTCATAGAAGGTTAGTAGATTGGTTTGGCAAGAATGATTCTTCATGAATCCATGCTGATTACTGCTAATGATATCATTCTTATTACTAAAATCTTGTATATAGTCCCTTATCATCCCCTCCAAGAGTTTACATACTATTGATGTTAGGCTAACTGGTCTGTAATTCCCAGGGATGTTTTTTGGGCCCTTTTTAAATATTGGTGCTACATTGGCTTTTCTCCAATCAGCTGGTACCATTCCAGTCAGTAGACTGTCTGTAAAAATTATGAACAACGGTCTGGCAATCACCTGAGATGGGCAATGGACCTTTCCATAGGCACCTACATTGGGATTGGTGCTGGACCCTTGCATGGGTACCTATATTGGGATGCACGTTAGACCCTCCAAGGATACCTATAATGAGATACATGTTTTACCTTTGCATGGGAACCTATATTAAAGATAGACAATTGACCGCTGCATGGGTACCTATATTGGGATGCACGATAGACGTTCTAAGGATACATATATTGAGATACATGATTTACCTTTGCATGGGCACCTATATTGGCATTCATGATGGACCCCTGCATGGGTACCTATATTGGGATGCATAATAGACCCTCCAAGGGCACCTATAATGAGATACACGATGAACCCCTGCATGGGTGCCTATATTGGGATGCACGATGGACCTTTGCAT
Source organism: Lithobates septentrionalis (assembly GCA_037952835.1). Lineage (NCBI taxonomy): Eukaryota > Metazoa > Chordata > Amphibia > Anura > Ranidae > Lithobates > Lithobates septentrionalis. Next base: position 18,873 of record JBBDGP010005814.1, on the reverse strand, counting down.
GGGTAGCTATACTGGGATGAGCAATTGACTCTTGCATGGGTACCTATATTGGGATGAGCAATGGACCTTTGCATGGGTACCTACATTGAGATGAATGTTTGACTCTTGCATGGATATCTATATTAAAATGTGCAATAGAGGCCCCCCCCCCCCCCCCCGAGGTTACCTGTATTGCAAGGGTTCTCCTGTCCTCAGGACCCACCGACAAGCCAGGTTTGCACGGTGAATGAATGAATGATTTGTAAAGCGCAGCAAATGCGAACTGAATCGCCTCAAGGCGCTGAGATACATTCTCAGTTGTCAGCTTGTGGAGCTGCTAATTTAAAGCGGGCTGTTTCCGTCACCTTTTTACCTGTAGTTTCACCAATACCAGAGTTAGAGTCCACGTTGAACTTATCATCCAACAATGTAGGCACCAGTCACTTTAGTACTTTTCCAATGCTTTAATGGGAGATAACTGGAAGAAGTAGCAGGAAAGAGGTAGAAGAAGAGTTGCAGGGAAGTTCAAATACCCTTTCTTGGTGTAGCACTAAGGAATTAAAATCTCAGGGATGAAGGTATCTTCAGTTCAGGATGAAATCTTTGCTCGCCTGGATAGGTCTCTCTCACTAACCTTGCAGCCGGAGCGCAGGACGAACAAAATTTCTCTGCCACAGACTTGAGTTAAACAAAACTGTACGATCCTCTGCCAAAGGACGTAGTAGTTTTCAGTGAACAGCGACGCAGTACCAGAACCTTTAAGCCGACCCGGCAGTACTATGTGGTAGGTTAACTTAAGATGCGTCCTCCAATCGAGTCACCAGGACCCTCTCCAGACCAGCGCTCCGCATGATCCTTCCATGACGGGTCCTCCCCTGGATTCTTCTCAATTGTCCGGCTTCTTCCCGCAGGACAGACAGCACAGGACCATCTCCGCAGCAGTTGTAGTAGGCCCCAGACAGACTTCTGGGCCCACCCACACGCTGCAGCACCACAATCCTCCAGGCTGGAGGATGAGGTAGGACTCCTAGCACATACCTGTCGGCCAGGAGGGCCAGCAGGTGGAAAGAAAAGACCCAGAAATATGGCGTCTGTCCCTTAAATACTCCCTCCCAGAATGCACCGCAGGGGACAACCTCTGCCGAGTTACTTCTGAGAAAGAAGAGCACTCAATACACCTCAGTCTGTTGCTTTCCAGCTCCGGTCTGTAGTGACACCGACATCTACAGGCGATGGAGTGGAACTGCACGCAACACAACCAAGGTTGGAACAGAAGCTAACTTAGCCATAGATTAAATCTGAACTATGTACAGAAAAGACGGCCCACTAAATTTACATATAAGCGGTAGATTAAAAATCTACCAGCGCTACACATCATAAGTGATATAATTTGCTGCTCAGTTATTGCAGTATTCTAGTCTGCATCTCTCCCAAGGTAATACTTAAAATCTGGCCTGTTAGTGAGTCTTGAGGACAAGAGTTGAGAACCACTGCTGTATGATACGTGATGGACCTTTGCATGGGTACCTACTGTATATTGACATACGCAATTGACCCTTGCATGGGTACCTATATTGGTATGCACGATAGACCCTCCAAGGATACCTATAATGGGATAAGTGATGGGCCCTTGCATGGGTACCTACATTGGTATGCACGATAGACCCTCCAACGATACCTATAATGGGATAAGTGATGGACCCTTGCATGGGTACCTATATTGGTATGCACGATAGACCCTTCAACGATACCTATAATGGGATAAGTGATGGACCCTTGCATGGGTACCTACATTGGTATGCACGATAGACCCTCCAAGGGTACCTATAATGAGATAAGTGATGGATCCTTGCATGGGTACCTACATTGGTATGCACGAAGGACTCTTGCATGGGTACCTATATTTAATTTCCTTTTACATATTTTGTAGGTTTATGTTGTACCAAAAAATGAAATCATTCATTTTTTTTTCTCCGAAAAAAAAAGATACCATTCCAGGAACGCGCCGAGGTAGGGAGAAGGAGGTATGGTGATAAACCAACACAGGGTGCAATGAATAGAGACAAACATACAATTATCTCTTAGTGCAACCCAACTATAGATATACCGGTATTAATCACCAAAAATATTGCCGTTAGCTTATATACTGTAAAGTTTGGTCATCATCTCTACAGGATTATGGTTCACATCATCTCCTTAAATTCCCCAATGAATTATGGAAACCTTGTAGGAAATGGTGGGGTCTCCATCTATCATCTCCTGACCTTAATGTGGAAACAGCAGCTAGAGAAGAGCAGACACAAATTCTCCTGAACCTACAACCCCTTCATACATAGGAGTTCAGGAAGCAGCAGGAAGTGTCCTATCCTTTTTTGAACTCTCAGTGCATCACCTGCTCCGAGGGGCATGATGTCTTAATAAATCCCCCCTGCAGGTGATGGAGACCTTATAAGAAATGGTGGACCCACAAAATGCTATCTTCAGACCTGAAGGTGTGAAAGTTTGAGAAGAGCAAAGACACCCATTCCCGATTCTTAAGCTCACCATGGCATTGGTCATGTGACCTCAGTGAAAGGGGAGGATAGTCACTAAAAAACAGAATTTCTCTTGTGGTCCAAATTATCAGTGGTTTCTCAAGGCCGAGCCCAACCAAAACATAAGACAACAGTGAAAATACTTTGTTGGAGCCGCGTGCTAATACCAGGTCACGGTCCTCAGGATCACCAGGAGGTGAGCAAGCCAAGGTCCAGTAGCAGATATATCAGGTTGGGATCAAGCAGAAGCACAGTTAGTAAACAAGGCAAAGGTCAACAAGTGGTTGCAGGACGGGATCAAGCAGAAGCGTAGTTGAAGAAAGAGCCAAAAGGTTGGTAACGAGTGGTAGTAAAGACAGCTGCAGGTACGCAAAGGAGCAAGATATGGCCAGGAGAGAGCACCATGATTGGGCAAACAGGAAGTGCAAAGTCATGGCTTAAATAGGAAGTTCATGGGAGGAGCAAAAAGTTCAAGGTTCTCCAGAAACAAGAGACAAGGCAAGAAAGTCCACAGGGATGCAGCAGAGGTCGTGGGTTCAGATCCTGGTCCTGAGAGTGGAGATGGGAACTTGACCAAGCTGTATTGTGTAACTGCAGTGGGGAAAGGTAAAGTCACTTGCTTAGGGGTGCCTGTGACACAAAACCTTTTCACGTAACCCTCCACAAATATGTATTTTGTGTGCATTTGGTTGCTTGTCTGAAAAAGTGTGGCACTCACTTGGCCTAAATGAGTGAAACTATTGACAGAAATAGGACAAGGCTGAGAGATCTTACTGCCAGATGACTGTCCATCTAAATGATCATTGCATTAACATGCATGTTGGTCTGGACTAACTGTACTCATAAATACGTAATCAGACTCCACCTGATCTCAGTGAGAGAATCCTATCCGGCTAATGGACCCATTGGGGCACCATCACCAATAGTGTCCACCACTGCACTTTTCCTTTCTGGAACTTTCATGATTTATTGCTCTTATCTTCATTATAATGATATCCAACGGCCATTATTCCATTGCTTCCCAAGGATAGCCGTTTACGTGACTTGACCAGTTTACAAACAAATAGTACATGATGCGTTCCTTTCTAATTCGGAAGACAAGTCAGATGCCAGTAAACGGGCACGTGGGATCACTTGATGTAAATTCTTTCTAAAATACTTGACCTTATACTAGGAGGAAAATAAACTTTCCTTCCCATTCGTTCACCAAGTGAGATATTTTTACTCTATGAGAATAAATAGTGGACACGGCCACACCCATTCTTTGCAACACAGTAACATCTAATGGAAAGTATGGACATATCTATAGAAATGTGTGAACAGATACAACACACAAGTGATCTGTGAAAAATTAGATTTAAACAGTCAGTCAGTTACTGCTGTGCTATACTGATTCCGCTCCAGAGTTACAAAAAAAAAAAAGTGACTGCCATCCTAACCCTACAACCCGAACTCGAATCCAACCCCATCTGAAATCCAGCACTAACCCAATACTAACCAAGCAACCCACACCCTAAAAACTTAACCCTAAACCAACCATAAGCCCACAACTCTAATCCAAAGCTAAACCATTACCAACCAAACAACCCACACCCTAAAAACTTAACCCTAAACCAACCACAACCCTTTAAATCTAATCCAAAACTAACCCAACACTAACCGAAAAACCCACCTAAAAAACTGACCCTGACTCTAAACCAACCATAACCCTATAACTCTAATCCAAAACGAACCCACCGCTAACCAAACAACCGACACCCTAAAAACCTAACCCTAAACCAACCATAGCCCTACAACTCTAATCCAAAATTAACCCAACACTAACCAAACAACCCACCTAAAAAAGTAACCCTAAACCAGCCATAACTCTTTGAATCTGATCCAAAACAAACCCAAACACTAACCAAACAACCCACCTAAAAAAACTAACCCTGACTCTAAACCAACCATAACCCTACAACTCTAATCCAAAAAAAACCCAACACTAAACAAACAACCCGCACCCTAAAAACCTAACCCTAAACCAACCATAGCCCTACAACTCTAATCCAAAATTAACCCAACACTAACCAAACAACACACCTAAAAAAGTAAACCTAAACCAGCCATAACTCTTTGAATCTGATCCAAAACAAACCCAAACACTAACCAAGCCACCCACCTAAAAAACGAACCCCGACTCTAAACCAACAAACCCAACACTAAACAAACAACCAACACCCTAAAAACCTAACCCTAAACCAACCATAGTCCTACAACTCTAATCCAAAACAAACCCAACACTAAACAAACAACCGACACCCTAAAAACCTAACCCTGGCTCTAAGTCAACCATAACCCTACAACTCTAATCCAAAGCTAAACCATTATCAACTAAGCAACCCACACCCTAAACACCTAACCCTAAACCAACCATACAACTCTAATCCAAAGCCAACTTAATACTAACCAAAAAAACCCACCTAAAAAACTAACCCAGACTCTAAACCAACCAAATCCCTACAACTCTAATGTAAAGCTAAAACATTACCAATTAAACAACCCACACCCTAAACACCTAACCCATAAACCAACCATAGCCATACTAATTTAATCTAAATTTAATCCAACATTAATCAACCAACCCACACCCTAAAAACCTAACTCTGGCTCTAAACCAACCATAACCCTAGAAAATCTAATCCAAAACTAACCAAACACTAACAAAACAACCCACACCTTAAAAACTTAACCCATAACCAACCATAACCCAACTCTAATCCAAAACTAACCAAACAAAGCTAACATTAAACCAATCCTAAACCATGCGGCCATAACTCAACCCCAAACTTACAACTCTACTCCTACACCTCTAAACAAACTCGATACTAACCATACAACCAAGAACTCTTAAAGTCTAACACTAATCCACCTTAACCCAACCATAGAACCCAAATCCTGTAATAATTCAAACCCAACGACCCCAAACATATGTAGCGCACTACCCCCGTAGGAGCTGCTGGTGGTTCATTCCTTTTAGTTAGTGTAGCTCCGTTCTCCCCCCCACATGAATGACACAGCAGACAGTCCAGAACAGTTGAACATTAAACTTTATTCTTTTCCCTTAATGCATGGCAGAAAAGAATGTGCAATATGTACAGTCTGTATCTTCAGGAATTATGAGCTGCCTCTAAATCTTTGGTTCCTGTAATGGTAGTTCTATCCTTTTCCCTTAATGAACCGACAGGTGCCTCTCTGAAAAAAACACCCTGGGATTCGGATCTTAGAAGTGCCAGGCCTCACCTGCCTATCTTGACTCCTGAAATCCTCCCTGGTCGGTTCAGGAAAAGTCCGGGAGCACCCCAATCTACTGCATCCTCTTGGCAGCCGCGTCCTGCTCCGCATGTTCAGAACCATCTGAGCCGGTGATGTCTGATCCATGACTCCTGGAGATTCTTTAGGTAACTTAGTAAAATAACCATCCAGCGCTGAGGTCTCTGAACCCTCAGGCCTTCAGGTTCATGATCTGGTGCTATCCAGCACTGAGAGCATTACACCCCCAGGCCTTCAAGCCTGGACCCCTGAGGGTCACATTCTTGCTGCTTCTCTGAATCACATTCCCATCTCCGACCACCTCCTCCCCTGAAGCATGTGATCCCCAGTTTATCTAGGCTTAATAGCCCCCTGCCCACTCAAATTAATGATTGGTTCAGGGTAGCCCATGCAAACTAACTGCACCCTGTGTCCAAACCACCTTCCCTCCAGAACCTCTCACTGGAAGAACAGGGCATCACTCATAACAGAATACAGGTGGTCACACCCCCAGTTCTACTCTGTCACCTCTCCCAACCAAATCAAACCCAACCAGGCTTAAACCAACAGGGCAATGCACTGGCAATTTTACCTAACACTAACCCTTACTAACTAGTTGGCATACACATAAGTAGGTGGGCGCTACACAGAGGCAGCTCTAGGCTTTGTGAGGCCTTAGGCAAAACTTACACATGAGGCCCCACGGACTGGGACGCTCCGTGATGAGGCCGCTATTCCTCAGGCTGCGGGCAATATCTGATTTGTCCATCAGCTCCTAAGCCACAGAGTCCCAGTGGGGGTAGGCGGAGCCGCCGGCGTCAACTTCAGTGATTGAGAATAGGCAAATTAGGAGGCTGCGAGGCCCCTGTGAGTGCGAGGCCTTAGGCGACCGCCTAATTTGCCTAATTAGAGAGCCGCCTCTGGCGCTACACATACACCCCCTCCTGAAATCACAACTGTCCCCAGTTGTGGAAAAGGAATCCACAGCTAGAGAACAGTCCTACCTACCTAACACAAGGCATCTCATATGTTCACGTATGTAGTGCTGTGCATGTATCACAAAATTTTACAACGGAAAAATACATAACAATGTTTTACAGTTTCCACAACATAAATATTATCTAAACTATTGGTCCATACAACTACGTCTCATTTAAAGAGAACCAAACCATCGATCTCAGAAGAGAAATGCTTTGGTTGCTCTAAACCTTCATCTGTGATCTTCAAGTGGGTTCAGATGCCGTCCCTTCCAACAACACCTGCAAAGAAACACAGAGCAAACATCCTTTCCTGTGTCCTAACTACAATGAGCATGTTGTTGGCATGGGTAACACTACCAGGACTACCATCCCCTCAAAAGGAGTCTGTGGACTCCTGCAGGACAGAGCCTGAGTAGACACACGCCAGGTCAGTTACACTTAAGTCCAGGAGCCACATACCTTCTGAGTGACTCCAACGAGAGTTCATAACTTTTTACTTAACATAGAACTAGCAAAGGGACTGACAGGGACAACAGAGGAATCGTGTCCATACTGGCCTAGTAGGCACTGAAGTTATTGGCCTGTGTAGGAAGGCCATGGGATAGCCCAGCCTAACCCGTCTGCGCACTTGCAGTCCAAGGCTTAGTCCAGCATACCTGTAATAACACTCTACACATAATACCGGGGGTCCGGCAGTCTTTTCCGCGTGTCTCCTTCCCCCTTGACTGAAATTGAGTAACTCCTGGTATGCTGACCAGGTTTCTGAACCAAGACACGGTTCTTGTAAATGGCCCGCCCCTGCTGCCATTCTCTGAAAATGTCCTGGAACCTCATCCACATCGGATGGTCAGGTGTCCTTTGGGGCTTAGGCACATGCAGATAGTCTCAAATAAGGTCCCTTTCCTATTGTTCTCGGGAAACTTCCACCACCTCCGTAATTTTTTCTGACATGTAAGGGTAATCTAACCCCCACTCCTGTGCAACCCTCTTTTGAACATCCCTCTGGAACCGTGATAACCTTGGTAGTTCCTTAGGCCTTCCCCGTCCAGGCAACACACACAAGTCCAGGGCCTTAACAGCCCTTAGCTGGTACGAGGGTGCCTTGTTGTGAGGGGCACCTATGATACTTGAAATAGGGGAAACTGGGGGTGCAGGAAATGTGACTGCTCTCCGGAGCTCCGGTGGAAGCGTTTAAAGACGTGGAGCTTTCCACATACCACTCCTCTTCACTAGAGCCACCTTCCTCTGGAGAGGACCAAACAAATAAATGTTCCGTACCTCTCCAGCACCTCTGGTAAACCCCAGTCCACGGCCCGTCCCTTGCTTCCCCTGCCCAGCTTACCTGAGAGATCACCCTCTTCTACTAGTGGCTCCTTCTGGACAGGTTCAGCGAGGGGCTTATTAGAACAGGTCGGCATGTCTGCTCAACTACACCAACAACCCCCGAATCTCTCACTGGAATAACAGGGCATCACTCATAACAGAATACAGGTGGTCACACCCCCAGTTCTACTCTGTCACCTCTCCCAACCAATTTAAACCCAACCAGGCTTAAACCAACAGGGCAATGCACTGGCAATTATACCTAACACTAACCCTTACTAACTAGTTAGCACACACCTAAGTAGGTGGGCGCTACACATACAACACAAACCTAACCCTAATTCGACCCCAACCAATACAACCCAATTTCCGAAACCCCAGCCCCAACCCTACAACACCAAGGAACTCTAATAGAACCTTTAAATCTACAAACCTGGTCCTAATTCAACCCTAACGCTACAACCCAAACCATATAACCAAAACCCTACAATTTAAATTAAAACCTAACCAAATACAAAATTAGACAAATGTTGTAAGTTTTCTTTAAAGACTTGTTGTGCATCTGCTAATGGATACCGAACATTTTGCTGGCTTTTACCAAATTTATCAAATTATCAAAAAGATGGTAAGTGTCAGGAAATGGTCCACCAGCAGGTGTCTCCTGGCAGTTTGGAACTGTCAGGAGAGCTTTTCCCTGTTAATAATATATCATCTTTGGGCCACAGTACCGGCGTCCACCAGCGGATGGATCCTGGCAGTGTGGAGCAGACAGTACCTCCTACAATCAGGTGTCACTTGAGGCCAATCACAGCCCTTTAAATACCCGGCAAACATTCACATGTTTGCCTTGATTTCTTCATTGCCTCCTGACCTGCTAGCAATCTGACCCTGTGCCCTGATCCTGATCCTGTGACCTGAACCTGATCCTGATCCTGTGACCTGAACCTGATCCTGATCCTGTGACCTGAACATGATCCTGTGCCCTGAACCTGATCCTGTGACCTGAACCTGATCCTGTGACCTGAACCTGTGCCCTGAACCTGATCCTGTCTCCCTGTCCAGATCCCTATCCTGTCCCACCTGTTACCTTGCATCCCTGCCCTGCAGTCTGATCCATCCATTCTCTCCCTGTCCTGTGTTCCATACCCCATCTGCTGATCTCCCTGTGTATGACCTTGGCCTGGCTTACGTTTATGTCTCTGGAACATGCCCTGTCCATCTGCTGATCTGCTGTGTATGACCCTGGCCTGGCTATTGTTTATGATCCTGGTATTTCCCATTTATTGCACTTATCTGTCTGTTGTTATTTGTGGGTCTCTGTCTGTGGTTGGTTATTGCACCGTGTCATATTGGAGTTGGTTGTATTATAATACTCACTTTCTTTAATAAATTATTATATTTTCACGTATATACGTTTGGGTGTCCTCTGTCGCAGATCACACGGTTCTGGTCACACCTGTTCATGACAGTAAACCAAGGCCATCTCTGACCAGAAGTGACTGCACAGAGGAACCATTGTAGTGCTATTAAAATGCAATCAGAAACAGTTGTTCTCCTTGCCTCACTGGTGTTGGAGGATAACAATTACTGTCGTCTGGTATTGAACGAGTGGGCCAGGGATCAGCTCCTGGAGTGTATCCGTCTGGCCCATTCTCTGGTTGATCAGGGTAGATTAGTGTTTGAAAACGTTCAGCCCCTGATACAGGTGTGTGCTGAGCTAGCCTTGTCTGGCAGTCCTAAAGGAAGTGATGATTTTTCTCCCCCCTTCAGTAGTGATCAGGTGGAGTCTCTGGTATGGCTGTTGGAGGATGATGCTGTATACTTTCTGGAGCATTATTCAGCTTGTCCTAAACAGGTGCTAGTGGATTGTATAGATTCAGTGCAGTCCCTGGTTAGACAGGCAGTATGTGAACCCACGTTTGTTCAACCTGTACTACAGGCATGGTCAGACTTATTATCTCCAACTTCGGTCAGCTCTGCACAACCCAGACCTGCTATTAGACACCTGCCTGCCCAGGAGCCTTTTTCCCTTCACCCATGGCAACCTCCGTTTCGGCCCAATATACCCTGCTTCCCACCAAATATCAATACCCTGTCCCTACCCGCTGCACCTATCCTGCATTCAACCCACCTGCCTCTTCTCAGCTGTCCACAAACCCACAGGAACTTCCTCTAGCTACTGTTACTTCTTCTCTGCCATATCCCAGTCCTCCTCTCCAGCCTACTGCACCCCTCACCTACAGAGCTTCAGTGGCTAAGCCCAAGAAAAAACTAAAGTTTTTTCCAACCAAGACGATCCTGCCAGTAACCCAACCTGCCTCCGCACCAGCTAATCCAACCCATACCATCATGCCAGTGTCCAATCCTGGCTCCCCGCCAGCTGATCTGTTCCAGCCTGATGTGTTCCTGTGTGCCACCCAGCCTGATGTTCCGATGCCTGCTGATGTGCCAGCACCTGTGCCCACTGTCCAGTCTGAAGTTCCAGTACCAGCTGCCCGGTTTGATGTTCCAGTACCTGCTATCCAGTCCGATGTACCTGCTGTTCAGCCTGTTGTGTCAGTATCTGCTGTTCTGCCTGATGTGCCAGCACCTGTGCCCACTGTCCAATCTGAAGTTCCAGTACCGACTGACCGGTTTGAAGTTCCAGTACCTGCTATTCAGTCCGATGTGCCTGCTGTTCAGCTTGTTGTGCCAGCACCTGCTGTTCTACCTAATGTGCCTACTGCCCAGTCTGAAGTTCTAGTACCTGTTGCCTGGCCTGATGTCTCGGTGCCAGCCCTCCAGCCTGATGTCTCGGTGCCAGCCCTCCAGCCTGATGTCTCGGTGCCAGCCCTCCAGCCTGATGTCTCGGTGCCAGCCCTCCAGCCTGATGTCTCGGTGCCAGCCCTCCAGCCTGATGTCTCGTGCCTGCCCTCCAGCCTGATGTCTCGTGCCTGCCCTCCAGCCTGATGTCTCGGTGCCTGCCCTCCGGCCTGATGTCTCGGTGCCAGCCCTCCAGCCTGATGTCTCGTGCCTGCCCTCCAGCCTGATGTCTCGTGCCTGCCCTCCAGCCTGATGTCTCGGTGCCTGCCCTCCGGCCTGATGTCTCGGTGCCAGCCCTCCGGCCTGATGTCTTGGTGCCAGCCCTCCGGCCTGATGTCTCGGTGCCAGCCCTCCAGCCTGATGTCTCGGTGCCTGCCCTCCAGCCTGATGTCTCGTGCCTGTCCTCCAGCCTGATGTCTCGGTGTCTGCCCTCCAGCTTGATGTCTCGGTGTCTGCCCTCCAGCCTGATGTCTCGGTGCCTGCCCTCCAGCCTGATGTCTCGTGCCTGCCCTCCAGCCTGATGTCTCATGTCTGCCCTCCAGCCTGATGTCTCATGCCAGTGTTCCAGCCGGAAGTACCAGTGCCTGCTCTCCAGCTTGATGAGCCTGCTGCCCAGCTTGAAGTGCCCATGCCTGCTGCCCAGCTTGAAGTGCCCATGCCTGCTGCCCAGCTTGAAGTGCCCATGCCTGCTGCCCAGCTTGAAGTGCCCATGCCTGTTGTGCCACCACCTGTTGTTCTGCCTGTTGTGCCACCACCTGTTCTGCCTGTTGTGCCACCATCTGTTGTTCTGCTTGATGCCATATACTATGGACAATTACAACCAATTGGAGCGTCCGGAGGCCACTCCTTTGCGGGGGGGGGGGGGGGTACTGTCAGGAAATGTTCCATCCGCTGGTAATACCTGTTATTTGGCATGCAGTACTGAGGTCCACCAGCAGGTGTCTCCTGGCAGTTTGGAACTGTCAGGAGAGCTTTTCCCTGTTAATAATATATCATATTTGGGCCGCAGTACTGGCGTCCACCAGCGGATGGATCCTGGCAGTGTGGAGCAGACAGTACCTCCTACAATCAGGTGTCACTTGAGGCCAATCACAGCCCTTTAAATACCCGGCAAACATTCACATGTTTGCCTTGATTTCTTCATTGCCTCCTGACCTGCTAGCGATCTGATCCTGTGCCCTGAACCGGATCCTGTGCCCTGAACCTGAACCTGATCCTGTGCCCTGAACCTGATCCTGTCTCGGACCCTATCCTGTCCCACCTGTTACCTTGCATCCCTGCCTGCAGTCTGACCCATCCATCCTCTCCCTGTCCTGTGTCCCATACCCCATTTGCTGATCTCCCTGTGTATGACCTTGGCCTGGCTTACGTTTATGTCTCTGGAACATCCCTTGTCCATCTGCTGATCTTCTGTGTATGACCCTGGCCTGGCTATTGTTTATGATCCTGGTATTTCCCATTTATTGTACTTATCTGTCTGTTGTTATTTGTGGGTCTCTGTCTGTGGTTGGTTATTGCACTGTGTCATATTGGAGTTGGTTGTATTATATTACTCACGTTCTTTAATAAATTATTATATTTTCACGTATATACGTTTGGGTGTCCTCTGTCGCAGATCACATGGTTCTGGTCACACCTGTTCATGACAGTAAGTACAAGAGCTAGAAATATATTGGAAGATAAAGCAAAGAAAGATTATCTGTTTACAAGATATAGACACATTCCATGTCAGTGTAGCATTTGATTTAATTGCAGGGATCCTGGGAGGAATCAGTAATCCTGAAAGGCCTAGTTGGAATCCTGCAAAGAATCCTGGAAAACCCAGCAGGAAACCAGAGAGGAATCCCAGAAGATCCTGCAGGAATCCTGTGAGGAATTCTAGAAGACCCAGCAAGGATACTGTGAGGAATCCTTGAAGACCTGGTAAGGATGTTGCTAGGAACCCTGGAAGACCCAAGAGGGATCCTACGAGGAATCCTATATAACCCAGAAATGATCCTGTGAAGAATCCTGGAAGCAGAGATCTGTGGAGACTCCTATAAGATCCAGCAGAGATCTTGTGTAGAATCCTAGAAGACCCGGCAGTGATCCTGTGAGGAATCCTGGAAGTCTCAGCAGAGGTTCCATGAGAAATCCTAGAAGACCCAGTAGGGATCCTTTGAGGAATTCTAGAAGTCCCAGCAATGAGCCTGTGAAGAATCCTGGAGCACCCAGTGGGTATCCAGTGAAGAATTTGGGAGGACCCAGAAGGGATCCTGTGAGGAATCTTGCAGGGCGCAGTAGGGATCCTGTGTGGAAAATTGGAGGATCCCGTGAGGAATCTTGGAAGATCTGGAAGGGATCCTGTGAGGAATCCTGTAGAACCCAGGAAAGATCCTGTGAGGAATCCTGGAAGTAGAGAATCCTAGAACACCCAGCAAAGATCTTGTGTAGAATACTAGCACACCTGGCAGTGATCCTGTGAGGAATCCTGGAAGTCCCAGCAGAGGTCCTATTAGGAATCCTAGAAGACCCGGAAGGGATACTTTGAGGAATTCTAGAAGACTTAGTTGGAATCCTGTGAAGATTTCTGGAAGACCCAGCAAAGATCATGTGAGGAATCCAGGAGGACCCAGTAGGGATCCTGTGAGGACCCATCCTGTGAGGAATTTTGGAGGACCCAGTAGGGATCCTATGTGGAATATTGGAGAATCCCATTTGGAATCCTGGCAGAGCTGGCAGAGATCCTGTGAAGAATTCTGGAAGACCCAGTGGGGATCCTGTGAGGAATCATAGAGGATCCAGTAGGAATTTTGTGAGGAATCCTGGGGTGGGGGGGCAGTAGGGATCCTGTGAGGAATCTTAGAGGACCCAGTAGGGATCCATTGTGAAATATTGGAGGATCCTGTGAGGAATCTTGCAAGACCTGGCAGGGATCCCATGAGGAATCCTGGAAGACCTGGTGTTGGTCATGTGAGGAATCCTGGAAGACCTGACAGGGATCCAGAGAGGAATTCTGGAAGACCCAGCATAAATCCTTGTGGGGCGCACTGGAAGACCTGGCAGGGATCCTGTGAAGAATCCTGAAAAGACCTGGTGGGGGTCATGTGAGGAACCCTGGAAGACCTTAAAGGGATCCAATGAGGAATCCTGGAAGACCTGGTGGGGGCCATGTGAGGAACCCTGGAAGACCTTAAAGGGATCCAATGAGGAATTCTGGAAGACCTAGCATAAATCCATATGGGGAGCACTGGAAGACCTGGCATGGATTCTGTGAAGAATCCTGAAAAGACCTGGTGGGGGCCATGTGAGGAACCCTGGAAGACCTTAAAGGGATCCAATGAGGAATTCTGGAAGACCTAGCATAAATCCATGTGGGGAGCACTGGAAGACCTGGCATGGATTCTGTGAAGAATCCTGGAAGACCTGGTGGGGGTCATGTGAGGAACCCTGGAAGACCTGACAGGGATCCAATTTGGAATTCTGGAAGACCTAGCATAAATCCATGTGGGGAGCACTGGAAGACCTGGCAGGGATCCTGTGAAGAATCCTGGAAGACCCGGTGGGGGCCATGTGAGGAATCCTGGAAGACCTGACAGGGATCCAATGAGGAATTCTGGAAGACCTAGCATAAATCCTTGTGGGGCGCACTGGAAGACCTGGCATGGATTCTGTGAAGAATCCTAGAAGACCTGGTGGGGGTCATGTGAGGAACCCTGGAAGACCTGGCAGGGATCCAATGAGGAATTCTGGAAGACCTAGCATAAATCCATGTGGGGAGCACTGGAAGACCTGGCATGGATTCTGTGAAGAATCTTGAAAGACCTGGTGGGGGTCATGTGAGGAACCCTGGAAGACCTGACAGGGATCCAATGAGGAATTCTGGAAGACCTAGCATAAATCCATGTGGGGAGCACTGGAAGACCTAGCAGGGATCCTGTGAGTACTGTAATAATAGGACTGCCCCTAACTATCCCCTTTGCCCAGTACCAGACCCCTACATGTTGTCATCATGGGACAAGACAGTCCATTCCTTGGATAGACCAATTGCCTGGAGCCAAGGACCAGAGTTTCCCTGGTTTAGGGGGGCAAGATTTCGTCAGGAAATGATCCTCTTACAAGATTTCCTATAGGAACGATGGGTGTATTTTCAATAGAAATAAATAACTGACCAAAAGGGAGCAAATAAGAGAAGATCCTGTTTTGTTCACCCAACTGCATGAATGAATATCCTAAATAATATTCTTTTGAATGGCCCTCCGACGCACCAACACAAAGCACCACAGCGCAATTATTGGACCTGGTAGCGCACCACAATGGTCAATGTGAACCATCCATGAGTTGCGAATGTCCCGCACCCGCTCTACACCCTTTTGGGTGGGCCCCCAATGAAAGCCAAGGAAGCATTCCCTACCTTATCTTACTCCTTCCATATCAGTATCCCAGCAAGCCAAAGCACCAGCATGGCAGCCAAGGAACTCGCATTCTCTGAAGGAGAGACCAGCATTGGCAGCCAAGGAACCAGCATTCTCTGAAGGAGAGACCAGCATTGGCAGCCAAGGAACTCGCATTCTCTGAAGGAGAGACCAGCATTGGCAGCCAAGGAACCAGCATTCTCTGAAGGAGAGACCAGCATGACAGCCAAGGAACCAGCATTCTCTGAAGGAGAGACCAGCATGACAGCCAAGGAACCAGCATTCTCTGAAGGAGAGACCAGCATGGCAGCCAAGGAACTCGCATTCTCTGAAGGAGAGACCAGCATGGCAGCCAAGGAACTCGCATTCTCTGAAGGAGAGACCAGCATGGCAGCCAAGGAACCAGCATTCTCTGAAGGAGAGACCAGCATGGCAGCCAAGGAACCAGCATTCCCTGAAGGAGAGACCAGCATGACAGCCAAGGAACCAGCATTCTCTCAAGGAGAGACCAGCATTGGCAGCCAAGGAACTCGCATTCTCTGAAGGAGAGACCAGCATTGGCAGTCAAGGAACCAGCATTCTCTGAAGGAGAGACCAGCAATGGCAGCCAAGGAACCAGCATTCTCTGAAGGAGAGACCAGCATGGCAGCCAAGGAACCAGCATTCTCTGAAGGAGAGACCAGCATGGCAGCCAAGGAACTCGCATTCTCTGAAGGAGAGACCAGCATGGCAGCCAAGGAACTCGCATTCTCTGAAGGAGAGACCAGCATGGCAGCCAAGGAACTCGCATTCTCTGAAGGAGAGACCAGCATGGCAGCCAAGGAACCAGCATTCTCTGAAGGAGAGACCAGCATGGCAGCCAAGGAACTCACATTCTCTGAAGGAGAGACCAGCATGACAGCCAAGGAACCAGCATTCTCTGAAGGAGAGACCAGCATTGGCAGCCAAGGAACCAGCATTCTCTGAAGGAGAGACCAGCATTGGCAGCCAAGGAACTCGCATTCCCTGAAGGAGAGACCAGCATGGCAGCCAAGGAACCAGCATTCTCTGAAGGAGAGACCAGCATTGGCAGCCAAGGAACCAGCATTCTCTGAAGGAGAGACCAGCATGGCAGCCAAGGAACCAGCATTCTCTGAAGGAGAGACCAGCATGGCAGCCAAGGAACCAGCATTCCCTGAAGGAGAGACCAGCATGACAGCCAAGGAACCAGCATTCTCTCAAGGAGAGACCAGCATTGGCAGCCAAGGAACCAGCATTCCCTGAAGGAGAGACCAGCATGACAGCCAAGGAACCAGCATTCTCTCAAGGAGAGACCAGCATTGGCAGCCAAGGAACTCGCATTCTCTGAAGGAGAGACCAGCATTGGCAGCCAAGGAACCAGCATTCTCTGAAGGAGAGACCAGCATGACAGCCAAGGAACCAGCATTCTCTGAAGGAGAGACCAGCATGACAGCCAAGGAACCAGCATTCTCTCAAGGAGAGACCAGCATTGGCAGCCTGCATACATTTCCTATTTTCACCAAATTGAAATAGAAATCTAAGAGGATAGTCAAAGGGTTTGCCATGCTTGGACCTGAAGAGCAGAAGTCGCTTGAGTGGTTAATAACAGGCAGGAGTGCAGCTCATGGCGTTAGGTGCTGAAGGCAGGCTGCAGTTGTTTTCGCAGTAGCCCGCTAGGTGGGGATGGTGGTGCCGGTTCTATACGGTGTTCTGTCTCCACCTGCTGGTGCTCTCAGGTAACACATCCAGACTTCTCAGGAGACAAAGGAGATGAATGAATATATTATATTAGACATCAGAAAAGGAAGACAATCATTTGGATTTTTCTGGGTCAATTCCATGGACAGTTAAACTGAAGTAAATCCCCCCCCCCCCCCCCCACATACTCTGGATATGGACCATTCCCACCGCTCATCGATTTCTCATCATTTAATGTCACCAATCAGACAATAACGGGATTTCTCCAGAATTTGGTGACTCTTCTCTTTGTGGGTACAACACATTCTATTATAATGGAGCTGCAGGCAAAGTCCCCAGCCAAGGAATGTGCATTTCTGTCCATCCGGCCTGCAGATTTACACAGCCCCGCCAGCAGGGTGCCCAGACTTTTACAAATAACACAGCTTGGTCACCTATTTATTTATACCTCTGCTTATGGATAAGGCTTAATGTCCTCTATACAAGCAGGAACCAATCAGAGCCGTTCCTTCTTTGGGTGCCCCGTGTGGCTCTCAGCACTATTTGCTGTACTAAACTCTGAAGGTTTGGACCCCCCCTATTCCCCCCTTATCTACGCCATTGTCTATGGAAAAAGCCTTAAAGAGGACACTAGGGGGAGGTGAGAGGAGAGGAGGTGATATATATATATATATAATGGAGAGGACACTAGGGGGAGATGAGAGGAGAGGAGGTGATATATATATATATATATATATATAATGGAGAGGACACTAGGGGGAGGTGAGAGGAGAGGAGGTGATATATATATATAATGGAGAGGACACTATGGGGAGATGAGAGGAGAGGAGGTGATATATATATATAATGGAGAGGACACTAGGAGGAGAGGAGAGGAGAGGAGGTGATATATATATATATAATGGAGAGGACACTAGGGGGAAATGAGAGGAGAGGAGGTGATATATATATATAATGGAGAGGACACTAGGAGGAGAGGAGAGGAGAGGAGGTGATATATATATATATATATATATAATGGAGAGGACACTAGGAGGAGAGGAGAGGAGAGGAGGTGATATATATATATAATGGAGAGGACACTAGGAGGAGAGGAGAGGAGAGGAGGTGATATATATATATATATATATATATATAATGGAGAGGACACTAGGAGGAGAGGAGAGGAGAGGAGGTGATATATATATATAATGGAGAGGACACTAGGAGGAGAGGAGAGGAGAGGAGGTGATATATATATATATATATATAATGGAGAGGACACTAGGAGGAGAGGAGAGGAGAGGAGGTGATATATATATATATATATAATGGAGAGGACACTAGGAGGAGAGGAGAGGAGAGGAGGTGATATATATATATATATCATGGAGAGGACACTAGGAGGAGAGGAGAGGAGAGGAGGTGATATATATATATATAATGGAGAGGACACTAGGAGGAGAGGAGAGGAGAGGAGGTGATATATATATAATGGAGAGGACACTAGGAGGAGAGGAGAGGAGAGGAGGTGATATATATATATAATGGAGAGGACACTAGGGGGAGAGGAGAGGAGAGGAGGTGATATATATATATATATATATAATGGAGAGGACACTAGGAGGGAGGAGAGGAGAGGAGAGGAGGTGATATATATATATATATATATAATGGAGAGGACACTAGGAGGAGAGGAGAGGAGAGGAGGTGATATATATATATATATATATATATAATGGAGAGGACACTAGGGGGAGGTGAGAGGAGAGGAGGTGATATATATATATATATATTATAATGGAGAGGACACTAGGGGGAGATGAGAGGAGAGGAGGTGATATATATATATATATATATAATGGAGAGGACACTAGGAGGAGAGGAGAGGAG
>JBBDGP010005813.1:0-168238 GCA_037952835.1 Lithobates septentrionalis | reverse complement strand
GATCTCCTGTCCTCCGATTCGCACAGACGGGGGGAGGGGGGCGGATCTCCTGTCCTCCGATTCGCACAGACGGGGGGAGGGGGGGGATCTCCTGTCCTCCGATTCGCACAGACGGGGGGAGGGGGGGGGATCTCCTGTCCTCCGATTCGCACAGACGGGGGGAGGGGGGTGGATCTCCTGTCCTCCGATTCGCACAGACGGGGGGAGGGGGGTCGGATCTCCTGTCCTCCGATTCGCACAGACGGGGGAGGGGGGGTCGGATCTCCTGTCCTCCGATTCGCACAGACGGGGGAGGGGGTCGGATCTCCTGTCCTCCGATTCGCACAGACGGGGGAGGGGGCGGATCTCCTGTCCTCCGATTCGCACAGACGGGGGGAGGGGGGTCGGATCTCCTGTCCTCCGATTCGCACAGACGGGGGGAGGGGGGTCGGATCTCCTGTCCTCCGATTCGCACAGACGGGGGAGGGGGGGGTCGGATCTCCTGTCCTCCGATTCGCACAGACGGGGGAGGGGGGTCGGATCTCCTGTCCTCCGATTCGCACAGACGGGGGGAGGGGGGGGGATCTCCTGTCCTCCGATTCGCACAGACGGGGGGAGGGGGGGGATCTCCTGTCCTCCGATTCGCACAGACGGGGGGAGGGGGGGCGGATCTCCTGTCCTCCGATTCGCACAGACGGGGGGAGGGGGGGGGATCTCCTGTCCTCCGATTCGCACAGACGGGGGGAGGGGGGTCGGATCTCCTGTCCTCCGATTCGCACAGACGGGGGAGGGGGGGCGGATCTCCTGTCCTCCGATTCGCACAGACGGGGGGAGGGGGGTCGGATCTCCTGCCCTCCGATTCGCACAGACGGGGGAGGGGGAGGGGGGGTCGGATCTCCTGTCCTCCGATTCGCACAGACGGGGGAGGGGGGTCGGATCTCCTGTCCTCCGATTCGCACAGACGGGGGAGGGGGGGTCGGATCTCCTGTCCTCCGATTCGCACAGACGGGGGAGGGGGGTCGGATCTCCTGTCCTCCGATTCGCACAGACGGGGGGAGGGGGGGGATCTCCTGTCCTCCGATTCGCACAGACGGGGGGAGGGGGGGGGATCTCCTGTCCTCCGATTCGCACAGACGGGGGGAGGGGGGGATCTCCTGTCCTCCGATTCGCAGAGACGGGGGGAGGGGGGGGCGGATCTCCTGTCCTCCGATTCGCACAGACGGGGGAGGGGGGGTCGGATCTCCTGTCCTCCGATTCGCACAGACGGGGGAGGGGGGGGCGGATCTCCTGTCCTCCGATTCGCACAGACGGGGGAGGGGGGGTCGGATCTCCTGTCCTCCGATTCGCACAGACGGGGGGAGGGGGGGTCGGATCTCCTGTCCTCCGATTCGCACAGACGGGGGGAGGGGGGTCGGATCTCCTGTCCTCCGATTCGCACAGACGGGGGAGGGGGGGGATCTCCTGTCCTCCGATTCGCACAGACGGGGGGAGGGGGGGGGATCTCCTGTCCTCCGATTCGCACAGACGGGGGAGGGGGGGTCGGATCTCCTGTCCTCCGATTCGCACAGACGGGGGGAGGGGGGTCGGATCTCCTGTCCTCCGATTCGCACAGACGGGGGAGGGGGTCGGATCTCCTGTCCTCCGATTCGCACAGACGGGGGGAGGGGGGGGATCTCCTGTCCTCCGATTCGCACAGACGGGGGAGGGGGGCGGATCTCCTGTCCTCCGATTCGCACAGACGGGGGAGGGGGGTCGGATCTCCTGTCCTCCGATTCGCACAGACGGGGGGAGGGGGGGGGATCTCCTGTCCTCCGATTCGCACAGACGGGGGGAGGGGGGGGGATCTCCTGTCCTCCGATTCGCACAGACGGGGGGAGGGGGGGGATCTCCTGTCCTCCGATTCGCACAGACGGGGGAGGGGGGGTCGGATCTCCTGTCCTCCGATTCGCACAGACGGGGGAGGGGGGGGCGGATCTCCTGTCCTCCGATTCGCACAGACGGGGGAGGGGGGGGCGGATCTCCTGTCCTCCGATTCGCACAGACGGGGGGAGGGGGGTCGGATCTCCTGTCCTCCGATTCGCACAGACGGGGGGAGGGGGGGTCGGATCTCCTGTCCTCCGATTCGCACAGACGGGGGGAGGGGGGTCGGATCTCCTGTCCTCCGATTCGCACAGACGGGGGAGGGGGGGATCTCCTGTCCTCCGATTCGCACAGACGGGGGAGGGGGGGGCGGATCTCCTGTCCTCCGATTCGCACAGACGGGGGGAGGGGGGTCGGATCTCCTGTCCTCCGATTCGCACAGACGGGGGGAGGGGGGCGGATCTCCTGTCCTCCGATTCGCACAGACGGGGGGAGGGGGGCGGATCTCCTGTCCTCCGATTCGCACAGACGGGGGGAGGGGGGGGATCTCCTGTCCTCCGATTCGCACAGACGGGGGGAGGGGGGTCGGATCTCCTGTCCTCCGATTCGCACAGACGGGGGGAGGGGGGGTCGGATCTCCTGTCCTCCGATTCGCACAGACGGGGGAGGGGGGTCGGATCTCCTGTCCTCCGATTCGCACAGACGGGGGGAGGGGGGGGATCTCCTGTCCTCCGATTCGCACAGACGGGGGGAGGGGGTCGGATCTCCTGTCCTCCGATTCGCACAGACGGGGGGAGGGGGGTCGGATCTCCTGTCCTCCGATTCGCACAGACGGGGGAGGGGGGGGTCGGATCTCCTGTCCTCCGATTCGCACAGACGGGGGAGGGGGGTCGGATCTCCTGTCCTCCGATTCGCACAGACGGGGGGAGGGGGGGGGATCTCCTGTCCTCCGATTCGCACAGACGGGGGGAGGGGGGGGATCTCCTGTCCTCCGATTCGCACAGACGGGGGGAGGGGGGGGCGGATCTCCTGTCCTCCGATTCGCACAGACGGGGGGAGGGGGGGGGATCTCCTGTCCTCCGATTCGCACAGACGGGGGGAGGGGGGTCGGATCTCCTGTCCTCCGATTCGCACAGACGGGGGAGGGGGGGGCGGATCTCCTGTCCTCCGATTCGCACAGACGGGGGGAGGGGGGGGGTCGGATCTCCTGCCCTCCGATTCGCACAGACGGGGGAGGGGGAGGGGGGGTCGGATCTCCTGTCCTCCGATTCGCACAGACGGGGGGAGGGGGGGTCGGATCTCCTGCCCTCCGATTCGCACAGACGGGGGGAGGGGGGGGGATCTCCTGTCCTCCGATTCGCACAGACGGGGGGAGGGGGGGTCGGATCTCCTGTCCTCCGATTCGCACAGACGGGGGGGGGGGGGGGTCGGATCTCCTGTCCTCCGATTCGCACAGACGGGGGGAGGGGGGTCGGATCTCCTGTCCTCCGATTCGCACAGACGGGGGGAGGGGGGGGATCTCCTGTCCTCCGATTCGCAGAGACGGGGGGAGGGGGGGGGGATCTCCTGTCCTCCGATTCGCACAGACGGGGGGAGGGGGGGGATCTCCTGCCCTCCGATTCGCACAGACGGGGGAGGGGGGGCGGATCTCCTGCCCTCCGATTCGCACAGACGGGGGAGGGAGGAGCTATAGAGGGTATAACTGACAGACCTGATTGGAGCCCCTCCCCCCTCACTTCCTGTTGGGGACATAGGACAGGAAGTGAGGGGAATCTTGCACTGGGGACAGTTCTGGAGACAATCAGAAGGGATTTCCTGTAGATATAAATAGGAATAGAGAGGAAATCTTCCAATGGGGACAAACAGGGAGTTCCTCTCACTTCCTGTTATGTGTTTATGAGACAGGAAGTGAGGGGAAATCTCCTGGATGGGGACACTTCTCACCCTCCATCACATCCTAGTCCTCTCCCCTCCCCCCCTCACCTCATGGCGGCTCTCTCTCCCTCCTCCGCGCAGCCGCCATCTCGGCTCCTCAGATGAAAAGTGCGGGAAGAGCAGAGGGGCGGAGTTTTAGTATTGTGCTGGAGGAGGCGGGGCGATGTTTGTGTGTATACATCTCTGCAGCAGCCGCGCCCCCTCCTGGGGAAAGCGGAGAAGACATCTCTCCGGATAGTGTCCCCAGTCTTGTTGAGGAATCCGCCATGTTGCCGTAGCCTCATAGTACAGGATACAGGCATTGGTCCACGCAAACATGGCGGACAAGGGTGGTGTCAGAACGCTATGATGTAGTGGGGCCTCTACAGGGCAGAGGAGCTGATATACGGAGGGGGCGTGGTGTGATGTACAGGGGGCGGGGTCCGCACTGTATAGATAGCAGCGCCCTCTGGTGGCGGTCAGTGAAGGTGAAGTGATGGAAATGGCGGCGCTCGCTGTTCGGTGCTCCAGGAGGCTCCTCCCCCTTCTGGGGACCCCCCGACCCCTCCATACCAGCCCGGGAAACCCCTCCGCCAGGGTGGCCGTGGTCTGTATTCTCTTCTGTGTGTATAATATCCTGCAATATGGACTGTCTGAGGTCCCCCCTATATAATATCCTGCAATATGGACTGTCTGAGGTCCCTCCTATATAATATCCTGCAATATGGACTGTCTGAGGTCCCTCCTATATAATATCCTGCAATATGGACTGTCTGAGGTCCCTCCTATATAATATATATAATATCCTGCAATATGGACTGTCTGAGGTCCTCCTATATAATATCCTGCAATATGGACTGTCTGAGGTCCTCCTATATAATATCCTGCAATATGGACTGTCTGAGGTCCCCCCTATATAATATCCTGCAATATGGACTGTCTGAGGTCCCTCCTATATAATATCCTGCAATATGGACTGTCTGAGGTCCCCCCTATATAATATCCTGCAATATGGACTGTCTGAGGTCCCCCCTATATAATATCCTGCAATATGGACTGTCTGAGGTCCTCCCTATATAATATCCTGCAATATGGACTGTCTGAGGTCCCCCCTATATAATATATATAATATCCTGCAATATGGACTGTCTGAGGTCCTCCCTATATAATATCCTGCAATATGGACTGTCTGAGGTCCTCCCTATATAATATATATAATATCCTGCAATATGGACTGTCTGAGGTCCTCCCTATATAATATCCTGTAATATGGACTGTCTGAGGTCCCTCCTATATAATATCCTGCAATATGGACTGTCTGAGGTCCCTCCTATATAATATCCTGTAATATGGACTGTCTGAGGTCCCTCCTATATAATATCCTGTAATATGGACTGTCTGAGGTCCCTCCTATATAATATCCTGCAATATGGACTGTCTGAGGTCCCCCCTATATAATATATATAATATCCTGCAATATGGACTGTCTGAGGTCCCCCCTATATAATATCCTGCAATATGGACTGTCTGAGGTCCCCCCTATATAATATCCTGCAATATGGACTGTCTGAGGTCCCCCCTATATAATATATATAATATCCTGCAATATGGACTGTCTGAGGTCCCCCCTATATAATATCCTGCAATATGGACTGTCTGAGGTCCCCCCTATATAATATCCTGCAATATGGACTGTCTGAGGTCCCCCCTATATAATATATATAATATCCTGCAATATGGACTGTCTGAGGTCCTCCCTATATAATATCCTGCAATATGGACTGTCTGAGGTCCCCCCTATATAATATATATAATATCCTGCAATATGGACTGTCTGAGGTCCTCCCTATATAATATCCTGCAATATGGACTGTCTGAGGTCCTCCCTATATAATATCCTGCAATATGGACTGTCTGAGGTCCTCCCTATATAATATCCTGCAATATGGACTGTCTGAGGTCCTCCCTATATAATATCCTGCAATATGGACTGTCTGAGGTCCCCCCTATATAATATATATAATATCCTGCAATATGGACTGTCTGAGGTCCTCCCTATATAATATCCTGCAATATGGACTGTCTGAGGTCCTCCCTATATAATATATATAATATCCTGCAATATGGACTGTCTGAGGTCCTCCCTATATAATATCCTGTAATATGGACTGTCTGAGGTCCCTCCTATATAATATCCTGTAATATGGACTGTCTGAGGTCCCTCCTATATAATATCCTGCAATATGGACTGTCTGAGGTCCTCCCTATATAATATCCTGTAATATGGACTGTCTGAGGTCCCTCCTATATAATATCCTGCAATATGGACTGTCTGAGGTCCTCCCTATATAATATCCTGCAATATGGACTGTCTGAGGTCCCCCCTATATAATATATATAATATCCTGCAATATGGACTGTCTGAGGTCCTCCCTATATAATATCCTGCAATATGGACTGTCTGAGGTCCTCCCTATATAATATATATAATATCCTGCAATATGGACTGTCTGAGGTCCCTCCTATATAATATCCTGTAATATGGACTGTCTGAGGTCCCTCCTATATAATATCCTGCAATATGGACTGTCTGAGGTCCCTCCTATATAATATCCTGTAATATGGACTGTCTGAGGTCCCTCCTATATAATATCCTGTAATATGGACTGTCTGAGGTCCCTCCTATATAATATCCTGCAATATGGACTGTCTGAGGTCCCCCCTATATAATATATATAATATCCTGCAATATGGACTGTCTGAGGTCCCCCCTATATAATATCCTGCAATATGGACTGTCTGAGGTCCCCCCTATATAATATATATAATATCCTGCAATATGGACTGTCTGAGGTCCCCCCTATATAATATCCTGCAATATGGACTGTCTGAGGTCCCCCCTATATAATATCCTGCAATATGGACTGTCTGAGGTCCCCCCTATATAATATATATAATATCCTGCAATATGGACTGTCTGAGGTCCTCCTATATAATATCCTGCAATATGGACTGTCTGAGGACCTCCTATATAATATCCTGCAATATGGACTGTCTGATCTCCTATAGGATATATAATATATCTCTATATCTATCAATGCATGACCTGCAGGGAGCTCCGCCCACTTAATGGCATGTATACCCCTCCCCCACCATCATATATTCCCATCCATAGAGGGACACCAGACATCTTATACTGCCACCTACAGGAGGAGAGGACACCGGCCGACCAAGATATCTAGATAAACCCCTCCCACTCCCAGCATGTCCTTCCAGTACTAGGCTAGGAAGTCTACTTCCCCCAAGGTCTATCCTCAGACATGGAGGACATACTTCAAGTGGTGAATCTTGGGGGTTCCTCCCCTGGAGCTTCTCCATGGGATGAATCCTCTCCTACAGTGCTCAAGGCTAGGAAGTCTACTTCCCCCAAGGTCTATCCTCAGACATGCTTCACGTTGTCGTTCTCAGAGATTCCACCCCAGGAACTTCACTTGGGACCCAAGTTCTCCTATAATGATAAAGGCTTGGAGGCCTTCTTCTCATAGGATCCATCATCAGACATGGAGGACACACTTTACATAGTCAGTCCCAGGGATTTCACCCCAGAAGCTTCATGTGGGACCCAACTTTGCTTCCAGTACTAGGCTAGGAAGTCTACATCCTGCAAAGTCTATTAGAGGATATACATTATGTGGTGAATCTCTGGGGTTCCATCCCTGGGATTAATCCTCTCCTTCAGTCCACGAGGCTAGGAAGACCACTTCCTGCAAGGTCTAATATCAGACATGAGACTTAACATGGTGTGAGTCTTGGGGATTCCACCACCGGAGCTTCTCTGTGAGATAAATCCTCTCCTACAATGATCAAGGGTAGGAAGTCTACTACACGTAGGATGTATCATCAGACATGGAGGACATACTTCACATGGTGAGTCGTGGTTCTTCCACTACAGGAGCTTCACCGTGGGACAAACCCTTTTTCTACAATGCTCAAGACTAGGAAGTGTACTTCCCACACGGTCTAGCATCCAACATGGAAGACATACGTCATGTGTGAGTGCCAGGTGTTCCACCCCAGGATCTTCTCCATGAGATTTTTCCTCTTCTTCTACAGCTGGGGCTGGTCCAGCATCTGGCTCTCAGCGCTATTCTGGGTCGGGATTTCTCTATTTCGTTTCAGGGACTGTTGGTCTCTCCCTCCTTGATTAGGACCTTTTTGTACAGGGGGTGTGCAATGTATCGCCCCCCATCCATGTCCCCATGACTCCAGGAGACCCGAATCTGGTTCTCTCTGCACTTCCGAAAACCATGGTTTGAACTCATCAGAGACATTTTTCTCTCTACTCTTACCCACAAAGTGATATGACTTGTAGCAGTCACCTCTGTGAGACGAGGGTCTAGCGGCCTTTTGCTGCACTGAACCCTTTCTGGGTCTGCACAGGTTTATTAGGAGTGTAAAGGCTGAGGACTTCCTTCTTCTCGGAGGTAGTTCTGCCTTTCACCTCAACTAAGACATTGTTCCTCCATCCCTCTGTCTGGCTGAAGTTCACCAAAAGGAAATTTCCTCCATTGCTTGGAAGAGGTTCAGGCTGCAAGAGTCTATCCTCCGCTATTGACTGTCTTTCAAGACTTTGATCCCAAGGACCTGGTTCCCCGTTTTCCTGACAAGATGCACTTGACTATATCTCTCATTGTCTCTTGGGCTTTACACCATAAAGGAACTGTCTCCCAGATTAGGTTTCCAGCTGGTCTTCTATTCACACATTCTCTAAGTTCTGTCACGTCTTCCGCCACTGAAATATTCCTTACAGTGCCACAAAGATTGGGGATCCGCTGTGAACTAGGAGGGCCAACAGTCACCTGACACACAGACACTGAAAGGTAACACATGGGGTTGGGGCCATAAGTGGGTGGGGTCAGGAGCAGGGACCTTCTGCAGGGTATCATGCCCCCCTTGTCCAGACTGCCTTCCCCTGTCCTCCTCCAGCATTATTCTCATCTGGCATCACATGTCTGTCTATCTGCAGGTTCTGTCCGGCTGTGGAGTTTATGATGGGACAGAAATCCACGAGGCCTCAGCGTAAGTTCAACTATCTGCCCTGTACACCTTTTACCAACTATCTGCCCTGTACACCTTTTACCAACTTTCTGCCCTGTACACCTTTTACCAACTATCTGCCCTGTACACCTTTTACCAACTATCTGCCCTGTACACCTTTTACCAACTTTCTGCCCTGTACACCTTTTACCAACTTTCTGCCCTGTACACCTTTTACCAACTTTCTGCCCTGTACACCTTTTACCAACTATCTGCCCTGTACACCTTTTACCAACTATCTGCCCTGTACACCTTTTACCAACTTTCTGCCCTGTACACCTTTTACCAACTATCTGCCCTGTACACCTCTTACCAACTATCTGCCCTGTACACCTTTTACCAACTATCTGCCCTGTACACCTTTTACCAACTTTCTGCCCTGTACACCTTTTACCAACTTTCTGCCCTGTACACCTTTTACCAACTTTCTGCCCTGTACACCTTTTACCAACTATCTGCCCTGTACACCTTTTACCAACTATCTGCCCTGTACACCTTTTACCAACTTTCTGCCCTGTACACCTTTTACCAACTATCTGCCCTGTACACCTCTTACCAACTATCTGCCCTGTACACCTTTTACCAACTATCTGCCCTGTACACCTTTTACCAACTATCTGCCCTGTACACCTCTTACCAACTATCTGCCCTGTACACCTTTTACCAACTTTCTGCCCCGTACACCTTTTACCAACTTTCTGCCCTGTACACCTTTTACCAACTATCTGCCCTGTACACCTTTCCCTACAGACCGACCTCATTACCAACTATCTGCCCCGTGCACCTTCCTGACTAACTGCCCTATGTACCTCCTTTCTGACCATCGCTTACTATCCAAGTATCACCCTTCATCCCCTATACAAAACGGAGCCTGTCTATATATCTATATATATCTATATCTATCTCTATCAAATCCTCACCCTCTACCTCCCACACACAAAGGGCCTTCTATCTGCCCCTTCAACCTAAAACCGGTCCTCACCCTCCACCTCCCCCACACGGGGCCTTCTATCTACCCCTCCAACCTGAGACAGGTCCTCACCCTCCACCTCCCCCACACTGGGCCCTTTATCTAGACTTCCAACCCGAGACAGGTCCTCACCATCCAACTCCCACATAAAGGGCCCTCTGTCCCCTCCTTTTTCTATGAGCTGAGACCGGTTCTTTTTTCCAAAATCTTCTAACACCTGTGTCTTCACCTGTGTCTTCAAAATGGTTTCTAAAACAGATCCTCGCTTCCCCATCTTTTGTTTGGTGGAGTTCACCACAACTCCCCTCCCAAACCCCGCCGGCCTTGACCCAAACTCCATCCGTCTCTGATTTTGTGAATCTCTTCCTATTCCTTCATCGTTGTCTTAGACAGGTCCTCACTGCCCTATTTACTTCTTCTTTATAGGCCTTTATCCAAACTCCTCCAGTGTCCTCACCTGGCACCTCTTTCTCACCCTTGCTGTGAGGGGTGAGGGACATGTCCTGCTCATTGATGGTGCCATCACTTTCTCCTTCATTGACCTGTGACCTCTCTGCTTCTCCATTCTTACAGACCTTTGACATTTCCTCTTTCTGTTTTGACTTCTGACCCCCCTCTCCTGTCTTTTCTCTCCTCAGTATTCTTGTCCACCTGAGCCGCCAGGGGGCCGAAGTGAAGATGTTTGCCCCGGACATCCCTCAGATGCACGTCATCGATCACAGCAAGGGGCAGCCCAGCCAAGAGAACAGGTGGGGGGTCCTCCTCTTCCTTCGTAGTCTGTAGATGGTGTCCTCACAATGGGAATTGGAAGGTGATTGGTCTGTAGATGGTGTTCTCATACTGAGAGTTGGAAGGTGATTGGTCTGTACTGTAGATGGTGCCCTCACACTGGGAATTGAAAGGTGATTGGTCTGTAGATGGTGTTCTCATACTGAGGGCTGGAAGGTGATTGGTCTGTAGATGGTGTCCTCACACTGGGAATTGGAAGGTGATTGGTCTGTAGATGGTGTCCTCACACTAGGAATTGAAAGGTGATTGGTCTGTAGATGGTGTTCTCATACTGAGGGCTGGAAGGTGATTGGTCTGTAGATGGTGTCCTCACACTGGGGGTTGGAAGGTGATTGGTCTGTAGATGGTGCCCTCACACTGGGGGTTGGAAAGTGATTGGTCTGTAGATGGTGCCCTCACACTGGGGGTTGGAAGGTGATTGGTCTGTACTGTAGATGATGTCCTCACACTGGGGGTTGGAAGGTGATTGGTCTGTAGATGGTGTCCTCACACTGGGGGTTGGAAGGTGATTGGTCTGTAGATGGTGTCCTCACACTGGGGGTTGGAAGGTGATTGGTCTGTAGATGGTGCCCTCACACTGGGGGTTGGAAAGTGATTGGTCTGTACTGTAGATGGTGTCCTCACACTGGGGGTTGGAAGGTGATTGGTCTGTAGATGGTGCCCTCACACTGGGGGTTGGAAGGTGATTGGTCTGTAGATGGTGTTCTCACACTGGGGGTTGGAAGGTGATTGGTCTGTACTGTAGATGGTGTCCTCACACTGGGGGTTGGAAGGTGATTGGTCTGTAGATGGTGTTCTCACACTGGGGGTTGGAAGGTGATTGGTCTGTACTGTAGATGGTGCCCTCACACTGGGGGTTGGAAGGTGATTGGTCTGTACTGTAGATGGTGTCCTCAAACTAGGGGTTGGAAGGTTATTGGTCTGTAGATGGTGTCCTCACACTAGGGGTTGGAAGGTGATTGGTCTGTACTGTAGATGGTGCCCTCACACTGTGGGTTGGAAGGTGATTGGTCTGTAGATGGTGTCCTCACACTGGGGGTTGGAAGGTGATTGGTCTGTAGATGGTGTCCTCACACTGGGGGTTGGAAGGTGATTGGACTGTAGATGGTGCCCTCACACTGGGGGTTGGAAGGTGGTTGGTCTGTAGATGGTGCCCTCACACTGGGGGTTGGAAGGTGATTGGACTGTAGATGGTGCCCTCACACTGGGGGTTGGAAGGTGATTGGTCTGTAGATGGTGCCCTCACACTGGGGGTTGGAAGGTGATTGGTCTGTAGATGGTGCCCTCACACTGGGGGTTGGAAGGTGATTGGACTGTAGATGGTGTCCTCACACTGAGGGTTGGAAGGTGATTGGTCTGTAGATGGTGCCCTCACACTGGGGGTTGGAAGGTGATTGGTCTGTAGATGGTGCCCTCACACTGTGGGTTGAAAGGTGATGGGTCTGTAGATGGTGTCCTCACACTCTGGGTTGGAAGGAGATTGGTCTGTACTGTAGATGGTGCCCTCACACTGGGGGTTGGAAGGTGATTGGTCTGTAGATGGTGTCCTCACACTGGGGGTTGGAAGGAGATTGGTCTGTACTGTAGATGGTGCCCTTACACTGGGGGTTGGAAGGTGATTGGTCTGTACTGTAGATGGTGCCCTCACACTGGGGGTTTGGAAGGTGATTGGTCTTTAGTTGGTGTCCTCGCACTGGGGGTTGGAAGGTGATTGGTCTGTAGATGGTGTCCTCACACTGGGGGTTGGAAGGTGATTGGTCTGTAGATGGTGTCCTCACACTGGGGGTTGGAAGGTGATTGGTCTGTAGATGGTGTCCTCACACTGGGGGTTGGAAGGTGATTGGTCTGTAGATGGTGTCCTCACACTGGGGGTTGGAAGGTGATTGGTCTGTAGATGGTGTCCTCACACTGGGGGTTGGAAGGTGATTGGTCTGTAGATGGTGTCCTCACACTGGGGGTTGGAAGGTGATTGGTCTGTAGATGGTGCCCTCACACTGGGGGTTGGAAGGTGATTGGACTGTAGATGGTGTCCTCACACTGGGGGTTGGAAGGTGATTGGTCTGTAGATGGTGCCCTCACACTGGGGGTTGGAAGGTGATTGGACTGTAGATGGTGTCCTCACACTGGGGGTTGGAAGGTGATTGGACTGTAGATGGTGTCCTCACACTGGGGGTTGGAAGGTGATTGGACTGTAGATGGTGTCCTCACACTGGGGGTTGGAAGGTGATTGGTCTGTAGATGGTGTCCTCACACTGGGGGTTGGAAGGTGATTGGTCTGTAGATGGTGTCCTCACACTGGGGGTTGGAAGGTGATTGGTCTGTAGATGGTGTCCTCACACTGGGGGTTGGAAGGTGATTGGTCTGTAGATGGTGTCCTCACACTGGGGGTTGGAAGGTGATTGGTCTGTAGATGGTGTCCTCACACTGG
Source organism: Lithobates septentrionalis (assembly GCA_037952835.1). Lineage (NCBI taxonomy): Eukaryota > Metazoa > Chordata > Amphibia > Anura > Ranidae > Lithobates > Lithobates septentrionalis. The sequence continues at coordinate 155,201 of JBBDGP010005813.1, read as the reverse complement.
GGGTTGGAAGGTGATTGGTCTGTAGATGGTGTCCTCACACTGGGGGTTGGAAGGTGATTGGTCTGTAGATGGTGCCCTCACACTGGGGGTTGGAAGGTGATTGGACTGTAGATGGTGTCCTCACACTGGGGGTTGGAAGGTGATTGGTCTGTAGATGGTGTCCTCACACTGGGGGTTGGAAGGTGATTGGTCTGTAGATGGTGTCCTCACACTGGGGGTTGGAAGGTGATTGGTCTGTACTGTAGATGGTGTCCTCACACTAGGGGTTGGAAGGTGATTGGTCTGTACTGTAGATGGTGTCCTCACACTGGGGGTTGGAAGGTGATTGGTCTGTAGATGGTGCCCTCACACTGGGGGTTGGAAGGTGGTTGGTCTGTTGATGGTGCCCTCACACTGGGGGTTGAAGGGAGATTGGTCTGTACTGTATATGGTGCCCTCACACTGTGGGTTGAAAGGTGATTGGTCTGTAGATGGTGTCCTCACACTCTGGGTTGGAAGGAGATTGGTCTGTACTGTAGATGGTGCCCTCACACTGGGGGTTGGAAGGTGATTGGTCTGTAGATGGTGTCCTCACACTGGGGGATGGAAGGAGATTGGTCTGTACTGTAGATGGTGCCCTTACACTGGGGGTTGGAAGGTGATTGGTCTGTACTGTAGATGGTGTCCTCACACTGGGGGTTGGAAGGTGATTGGTCTGTAGATGGTGCCCTCACACTGGGGGTTGGAAGGAGATTGGTCTGTACTGTAGATGATGTCCTCACACTGGGGGTTAGAAGGTTATTGGTCTGTAGATGGTGTCCTCACACTGGGGGTTGGAAGGTGATTGGACTGCAGATGGTGTCCTCACACTGGGGGTTGGAAGGTGATTGGACTGCAGATGGTGTCCTCACACTGGGGGTTAGGAGGTTATTGGTTTGTAGATGGTGTTCTCACACTGGGGGTTGGAAGGTGATTGGTCTGTAGATGGTGTCTTCACACTGGGGGTTGGAAGGTGATTGGTCTGTAGATGGTGTCCTCACACTGGGGGTTGGAAGGTGATTGGACTGCAGATGGTGTCCTCACACTGGGGGGTTGGAAGGTGATTGGACTGCAGATGGTGTCCTCACACTGGGGGTTAGGAGGTTATTGGTTTGTAGATGGTGTCCTCACACTGGTGGTTGGAAGGTGATTGGTCTGTAGATGGGGCCCTCACACTGGGGGTTGGAAGGTGATTGGTCTGTAGATGGTGTCTTCACACTGGGGGTTAGAAGGTTATTGGTCTGTAGATGGTGCCCTCACACTGGGGGTTGGAAGGTGATTGGTCTGTAGATGGTGTCCTCACACTGGGGGTTGGAAGGTGATTGGTCTGTAGATGGTGCCCTCACACTGGGGGTTGGAAGGTGATTGGTCTGTAGATGGTGCCCTCACACTGGGGGTTGGAAGTTGATTGGACTGTAGATGGTGCCCTCACACTGGGGGTTTGGAAGGTGATGGGTCTTTAGTTGGTGTCCTCGCACTGGGGGTTGGAAGGTGATTGGTCTGTAGATGGTGTCCTCACACTGGGGGTTGGAAGGTGATTGGTCTGTAGATGATGTCCTCACACTGGGGGTTGGAAGGTGATTGGACTGTAGATGGTGCCCTCACACTGGGGGTTGGAAGGTGATTGGTCTGTAGATGATGTCCTCACACTGGGGGTTGGAAGGTGATTAGTCTGTAGATGGTGTCCTCACACTGGGGGTTGGAAGGTGATTGGTCTGTAGATGGTGCCCTCACACTGGGGGTTGGAAGGTGATTGGTCTGTACTGTAGATGGTGCCCTCACACTGGGGGTTGAAAGTAGATTGGTCTGTACTGTATATGGTGCCCTCACACTGTGGGTTGAAAGGTGATTGGTCTGTAGATGGTGTCCTCACACTCTGGGTTGGAAGGTGATTGGTCTGTACTGTAGATGATGTCCTCACACTGGGGGTTGGAAGGTGATTGGTCTGTAGATGGTGTCCTCACACTGGGGGTTGGAAGGTGATTGGTCTGTACTGTAGATGGTGCCCTCACACTGGGGGTTTGGAAGGTGATGGGTCTTTAGTTGGTGTCCTCGCACTGGGGGTTGGAAGGTGATTGGACTGTAGATGGTGCCCTCACACTGGGGGTTGGAAGGTGATTGGTCTGTAGATGATGTCCTCACACTGGGGGTTGGAAGGTGATTGGACTGTAGATGGTGCCCTCACACTGGGGGTTGGAAGGTGATTGGTCTGTAGATGTCCTCACACTGGGGGTTGGAAGGTGATTAGTCTGTAGATGGTGTTCTCACACTGGGGGTTGGAAGGTGATTGGTCTGTAGATGGTGCCCTCACACTGGGGGTTGGAAGGTGATTGGTCTGTAGATGGTGCCCTCACACTGGGGGTTGGAAGGTGATTGGTCTGTAGATGGTGTCCTCACACTGGTGGTTGGAAGGTGATTGGTCTGTACTGTAGATGGTGTCCTCACACTAGGGGTTGGAAGGTGATTGGTCTGTAGATGGTGTCCTCACACTGGTGGTTGGAAGGTGATTGGTCTGTACTGTAGATGGTGCCCTCACACTGGGGGTTGGAAGGTGATTGGTCTGTAGATGGTGTCCTCACACTAGGGGTTGGAAGGTGATTGGTCTGTAGATGGTGTCCTCACACTGGGGGTTGGAAGGTGATTGGTCTGTAGATGATGTCCTCACACTGGTGGTTGGAAGGTGATTGGTCTGTAGATGGTGTCCTCACACTAGGGGTTGGAAGGTGATTGGTCTGTAGATGGTGTCCTCACACTGGGGGTTGGAAGGTGATTGGTCTGTACTGTAGATGATGTCCTCACACTGGTGGTTGGAAGGTGATTGGTCTGTAGATGGTGTCCTCACACTGGGGGTTGGAAGGTGATTGGTCTGTAGATGATGTCCTCACACTGGGGGTTGGAAGGTGATTGGTCTGTAGATGGTGTTCTCACACTGGGGGTTGGAAGGTGATTGGTCTGTAGATGATGTCCTCACACTGGGGGTTGGAAGGTGATTGGTCTGTAGATGGTGCCCTCACACTGGGGGTTGGAAGGTGATTGGTCTGTAGATGATGTCCTCACACTGGGGGTTGGAAGGTGATTGGTCTGTAGATGGTGCCCTCACACTGGGGGTTGGAAGGTGATTGGACTGTAGATGATGTCCTCACACTGGGGGTTGGAAGGTGATTGGTCTGTAGATGGTGTCCTCACACTGGGGGTTGGAAGGTGATTGGTCTGTAGATGGTGTCCTCACACTGGGGGTTGGAAGGTGATTGGTCTGTAGATGGGGCCCTCACACTGGGGGTTGGAAGGTGATTGGTCTGTAGATGATGTCCTCACACTGGGGGTTGGAAGGTGATTGGTCTGTAGATGGTGTCCTCACACTGGGGGTTGGAAGGTGATTGGTCTGTAGATGGTGTCCTCACACTGGGGGTTGGAAGGTGATTGGACTGTAGATGATGTCCTCACACTGGGGGTTGGAAGGTGATTGGTCTGTAGATGGTGTCCTCACACTGGGGGTTGGAAGGTGATTGGTCTGTAGATGGTGTCCTCACACTGGGGGTTGGAAGGTGATTGGACTGTAGATGATGTCCTCACACTGGGGGTTGGAAGGTGATTGGTCTGTAGATGGTGTCCTCACACTGGGGGTTGGAAGGTGATTGGACTGTAGATGATGTCCTCACACTGGGGGTTGGAAGGTGATTGGTCTGTAGATGGTGTCCTCACACTGGGGGTTGGAAGGTGATTGGTCTGTAGATGGTGTCCTCACACTGGGGGTTGGAAGGTGATTGGTCTGTAGATGGGGCCCTCACACTGGGGGTTGGAAGGTGATTGGACTGTAGATGATGTCCTCACACTGGGGGTTGGAAGGTGATTGGTCTGTAGATGGTGTCCTCACACTGGGGGTTGGAAGGTGATTGGTCTGTAGATGGTGTCCTCACACTGGGGGTTGGAAGGTGATTGGTCTGTAGATGGGGCCCTCACACTGGGGGTTGGAAGGTGATTGGACTGTAGATGATGTCCTCACACTGGGGGTTGGAAGGTGATTGGTCTGTAGATGGTGTCCTCACACTGGGGGTTGGAAGGTGATTGGTCTGTAGATGGTGTCCTCACACTGGGGGTTGGAAGGTGATTGGTCTGTAGATGGTGTCCTCACACTGGGGGTTGGAAGGTGATTGGTCTGTAGATGGTGTCCTCACACTGGGGGTTGGAAGGTGATTGGTCTGTACTGTAGATGGTGCCCTCACACTGGGGGTTGGAAGGTGATTGGTCTGTAGATGGTGTCCTCACACTGGGGGTTGGAAGGTGATTGGTCTGTAGATGGTGCCCTCACACTGGGGGTTGGAAGGTGATTGGTCTGTAGATGGTGTCCTCACACTGGGGGTTGGAAGGTGATTGGTCTGTAGATGGTGTCCTCACACTGGGGGTTGGAAGGTGATTGGTCTGTAGATGGGGCCCTCACACTGGGGGTTGGAAGGTGATTGGTCTGTAGATGATGTCCTCACACTGGGGGTTGGAAGGTGATTGGTCTGTAGATGGTGTCCTCACACTGGGGGTTGGAAGGTGATTGGTCTGTAGATGGTGCCCTCACACTGGGGGTTGGAAGGTGATTGGACTGTAGATGGTGCCCTCACACTGGGGGTTGGAAGGTGATTGGTCTGTAGATGGTGCCCTCACACTGGGGGTTGGAAGGTGATTGGACTGTAGATGGTGCCCTCACACTGAGGGTTGGAAGGTGATTGGTCTGTAGATGGTGTCCTCACACTGGGGGTTGGAAGGTTATTGGTCTGTAGATGGTGCCCTCACACTGGGGGTTGGAAGGTGATTGGACTGTAGATGGTGCCCTCACACTGGGGGTTGGAAGGTGATTGGTCTGTAGATGATGTCCTCACACTGGGGGTTGGAAGGTGATTGGTCTGTAGATGATGTCCTCACACTGGGGGTTGGAAGGTGATTGGACTGTAGATGGTGTCCTCACACTGGGGGTTGGAAGGTGATTGGTCTGTAGATGATGTCCTCACACTGGGGGTTGGAAGGTGATTGGTCTGTACTGTAGATGGTGCCCTCACACTGGGGGTTGGAAGGTGATTGGTCTGTAGATGGGGCCCTCACACTGGGGGTTGGAAGGTGATTGGTCTGTAGATGGTGCCCTCACACTGGGGGTTGGAAGGTGATTGGTCTGTAGATGATGTCCTCACACTGGGGGTTGGAAGGTGATTGGTCTGTAGATGGTGTCCTCACACTGGGGGTTGGAAGGTGATTAGACTGTAGATGGTGTCCTCACACTGGGGGTTGGAAGGTTATTGGTCTGTAGATGGTGCCCTCACACTGGGGGTTGGAAGGTGATTGGTCTGTAGATGGGGCCCTCACACTGGGGGTTGGAAGGTGATTGGTCTGTAGATGGTGTCCTCACACTGGGGGTTGGAAGGTGATTGGTCTGTAGATGGTGTCCTCACACTGGGGGTTGGAAGGTGATTGGTCTGTAGATGATGTCCTCACACTGGGGGTTGGAAGGTGATTGGTCTGTAGATGGTGTTCTCACACTGGGGGTTGGAAGGTGATTGGTCTGTAGATGATGTCCTCACACTGGGGGTTGGAAGGTGATTGGTCTGTAGATGGTGCCCTCACACTGGGGGTTGGAAGGTGATTGGTCTGTAGATGATGTCCTCACACTGGGGGTTGGAAGGTGATTGGTCTGTAGATGGTGCCCTCACACTGGGGGTTGGAAGGTGATTGGACTGTAGATGATGTCCTCACACTGGGGGTTGGAAGGTGATTGGTCTGTAGATGGTGTCCTCACACTGGGGGTTGGAAGGTGATTGGTCTGTAGATGGTGTCCTCACACTGGGGGTTGGAAGGTGATTGGTCTGTAGATGGGGCCCTCACACTGGGGGTTGGAAGGTGATTGGTCTGTAGATGATGTCCTCACACTGGGGGTTGGAAGGTGATTGGTCTGTAGATGGTGTCCTCACACTGGGGGTTGGAAGGTGATTGGTCTGTAGATGGTGTCCTCACACTGGGGGTTGGAAGGTGATTGGACTGTAGATGATGTCCTCACACTGGGGGTTGGAAGGTGATTGGTCTGTAGATGGTGTCCTCACACTGGGGGTTGGAAGGTGATTGGTCTGTAGATGGTGTCCTCACACTGGGGGTTGGAAGGTGATTGGACTGTAGATGATGTCCTCACACTGGGGGTTGGAAGGTGATTGGTCTGTAGATGGTGTCCTCACACTGGGGGTTGGAAGGTGATTGGACTGTAGATGATGTCCTCACACTGGGGGTTGGAAGGTGATTGGTCTGTAGATGGTGTCCTCACACTGGGGGTTGGAAGGTGATTGGTCTGTAGATGGTGTCCTCACACTGGGGGTTGGAAGGTGATTGGTCTGTAGATGGGGCCCTCACACTGGGGGTTGGAAGGTGATTGGACTGTAGATGATGTCCTCACACTGGGGGTTGGAAGGTGATTGGTCTGTAGATGGTGTCCTCACACTGGGGGTTGGAAGGTGATTGGTCTGTAGATGGTGTCCTCACACTGGGGGTTGGAAGGTGATTGGTCTGTAGATGGGGCCCTCACACTGGGGGTTGGAAGGTGATTGGACTGTAGATGATGTCCTCACACTGGGGGTTGGAAGGTGATTGGTCTGTAGATGGTGTCCTCACACTGGGGGTTGGAAGGTGATTGGTCTGTAGATGGTGTCCTCACACTGGGGGTTGGAAGGTGATTGGTCTGTAGATGGTGTCCTCACACTGGGGGTTGGAAGGTGATTGGTCTGTAGATGGTGTCCTCACACTGGGGGTTGGAAGGTGATTGGTCTGTACTGTAGATGGTGCCCTCACACTGGGGGTTGGAAGGTGATTGGTCTGTAGATGGTGTCCTCACACTGGGGGTTGGAAGGTGATTGGTCTGTAGATGGTGCCCTCACACTGGGGGTTGGAAGGTGATTGGTCTGTAGATGGTGTCCTCACACTGGGGGTTGGAAGGTGATTGGTCTGTAGATGGTGTCCTCACACTGGGGGTTGGAAGGTGATTGGTCTGTAGATGGGGCCCTCACACTGGGGGTTGGAAGGTGATTGGTCTGTAGATGATGTCCTCACACTGGGGGTTGGAAGGTGATTGGTCTGTAGATGGTGTCCTCACACTGGGGGTTGGAAGGTGATTGGTCTGTAGATGGTGCCCTCACACTGGGGGTTGGAAGGTGATTGGACTGTAGATGGTGCCCTCACACTGGGGGTTGGAAGGTGATTGGTCTGTAGATGGTGCCCTCACACTGGGGGTTGGAAGGTGATTGGACTGTAGATGGTGCCCTCACACTGAGGGTTGGAAGGTGATTGGTCTGTAGATGGTGTCCTCACACTGGGGGTTGGAAGGTTATTGGTCTGTAGATGGTGCCCTCACACTGGGGGTTGGAAGGTGATTGGACTGTAGATGGTGCCCTCACACTGGGGGTTGGAAGGTGATTGGTCTGTAGATGATGTCCTCACACTGGGGGTTGGAAGGTGATTGGTCTGTAGATGATGTCCTCACACTGGGGGTTGGAAGGTGATTGGACTGTAGATGGTGTCCTCACACTGGGGGTTGGAAGGTGATTGGTCTGTAGATGATGTCCTCACACTGGGGGTTGGAAGGTGATTGGTCTGTACTGTAGATGGTGCCCTCACACTGGGGGTTGGAAGGTGATTGGTCTGTAGATGGGGCCCTCACACTGGGGGTTGGAAGGTGATTGGTCTGTAGATGGTGCCCTCACACTGGGGGTTGGAAGGTGATTGGTCTGTAGATGATGTCCTCACACTGGGGGTTGGAAGGTGATTGGTCTGTAGATGGTGTCCTCACACTGGGGGTTGGAAGGTGATTAGACTGTAGATGGTGTCCTCACACTGGGGGTTGGAAGGTTATTGGTCTGTAGATGGTGCCCTCACACTGGGGGTTGGAAGGTGATTGGTCTGTAGATGGGGCCCTCACACTGGGGGTTGGAAGGTGATTGGTCTGTAGATGGTGTCCTCACACTGGGGGTTGGAAGGTGATTGGTCTGTAGATGGTGTCCTCACACTGGGGGTTGGAAGGTGATTGGTCTGTAGATGGTGTCCTCACACTGGGGGTTGGAAGGTGATTGGTCTGTAGATGATGTCCTCACACTGGGGGTTGGAAGGTGATTGGTCTGTACTGTAGATGGTGTCCTCACACTGGGGGTTGGAAGGTGATTGGTCTGTAGATGGTGTCCTCACACTGGGGGTTGGAAGGTGATTGGACTGTAGATGATGTCCTCACACTGGGGGTTGGAAGGTGATTGGTCTGTAGATGGTGTCCTCACACTGGGGGTTGGAAGGTGATTGGTCTGTAGATGGTGTCCTCACACTGGGGGTTGGAAGGTGATTGGTCTGTAGATGGTGTCCTCACACTGGGGGTTGGAAGGTGATTGGTCTGTAGATGGTGCCCTCACACTGTGGGTTGGAAGGTGATTGGTCTGTAGATGGTGCCCTCACACTGGGGGTTGGAAGGTGATTGGACTGTAGATGGTGCCCTCACACTGGGGGTTGGAAGGTGATTGGACTGTAGATGGTGCCCTCACACTGGGGTTGGAAGGTGATTGGTCTGTAGATGGTGTCCTCACACTGGGGTTTGGAAGGTGATTGGTCTGTAGATGGTGCCCTCACACTGTGGGTTGGAAGGTGATTGGTCTGTAGATGGTGCCCTCACACTGGGGGTTGGAAGGTGATTGGACTGTAGATGGTGCCCTCACACTGGGGGTTGGAAGGTGATTGGACTGTAGATGGTGCCCTCACACTGGGGTTGGAAGGTGATTGGTCTGCAGATGGTGTCCTCACACTGGGATTTGGAAGGTGATTGGTCTGTAGATGGTGTCCTCACACTGGGGGTTGGAAGGTGATTGGTCTGTAGATGGTGTCCTCACACTGGGGGTTGGAAGGTGATTGGTCTGTAGATGGTGTCCTCACACTGGGGGTTGGAAGGTGATTGGTCTGTAGATGGTGTCCTCACACTGGTGGTTGGAAGGTGATTGGTCTGTACTGTAGATGGTGTCCTCACACTGGGGGTTGGAAGGTGATTGGTCTGTAGATGGTGCCCTCACACTGGGGGTTGGAAGGTGATTGGACTGTAGATGGTGCCCTCACACTGGGGGTTGGAAGGTGATTGGACTGTAGATGGTGCCCTCACACTGGGGTTGGAAGGTGATTGGTCTGCAGATGGTGTCCTCACACTGGGATTTGGAAGGTGATTGGTCTGTAGATGGTGTCCTCACACTGGGGGTTGGAAGGTGATTGGTCTGTAGATGGTGTCCTCACACTGGGGGTTGGAAGGTGATTGGTCTGTAGATGGTGTCCTCACACTGGGGGTTGGAAGGTGATTGGTCTGTAGATGGTGTCCTCACACTGGGGGTTGGAAGGTGATTAGTCTGTAGATGGTGCCCTCACACTGGGGGTTGGAAGGTGATTGGTCTGTAGATGGTGCCCTCACACTGGGGATTGGAAGGTGATTGGTCTGCTGTCTGTCCATGCAGGAACGTATTGGTGGAATCGGCTCGGCCCGCTCGCGGTGACATCACAGCCCTGTCCAAGCTGAGCGCCAAGGATCACGATGCGATCATCTTTCCTGGAGGTTTTGGAGCAGCAAAGAACCTGTGAGTATGGAAGGAAAGTCATGGCCGTGGCTCCCTGGATCAATAAGTGTTCAGAAACCTCCATGTTGGGCGGACCTTCTCTGGGTAGGGACGTCCCGTAGGTGTGACATCATGTGACACAGGCAAGGCGTCAGCAGCAAATAATGGCTGCAGCACTTACCTTTCATGGAGGACATGCTGCTCGTGGTTCCCTTCAGTGCTGCTTACATCTCTAAAGGTCTCGGCTCTGGTTTTGTGATTTGTTTATGAGGAGGAATTAGCTGATTATTCCCCTCAGGGGAGATCCCTGGGCATTGGCCTCACTGGAGGAAGTTCGGAGCAGCTTTTCTCCCAGCAATACTGGTATATCAGCTTTACACCTTCATTGGAATAGAAGTCCATTTCTTATTTCAACTGTGACCGGTCCTCTTTATCATTGTGTGATCCAAATTCTAAGATATCAATCATATTGTGGATTCCAGCCAATCACAGTCTGACCCCGCCTCTTCCTCTTTCAGCTCCTCCTTTGCGGTGGATGGCGAGTCGTGCAGCATTCACAGTGAGGTGGAGCGAGTTCTCCAGGACTTCAGAAAAGCAGACAAGCCAATCGGGTGAGTGCATGGCCGCTGAAGAAGAGGGCGTCGCCCACTGGTCTTCCTGCCCAGCTTTTCACTGATTGGATGAGAGGTCAGAGCTCAACTCCTCACACTGCAGTCGGGAAGCTCCCTGAGTTGTCAGTTGGGGGTCCCTCCCTAGTTATGGTGGTGGGTGTCATATGATGATGAAGGTGGTGAGTGTCATATGATGGTGGTGGGGGTGGGTGTCAAGCGATGGTGGCGGACATCAAGTGGTGGTGGTGATGATGGCGGGTGTCATGTAATGATGGCGGATGACATGTCGGCCGTCCTCCACTCTCTTCCCCAGGCTTTGCTGTATCGCTCCGGTCCTGGCGGCGAAGGTGATCCCTGGCGTGGAGGTGACGGTGGGACAGGAGGAAGAACAGGGAGGAAAATGGCCCTATTGTGGGACCTCGAAAGCCATCCAAGCCATGGGAGGAAAGCACAGCGCCAAGGAGGTGCACATATCCTTCTGTGTATGGGCCACATCCATAGGTGGGGGGAGGGGGAGGTGCACATATCCTTCTGTGTATGGGCCTCATCCATAGGTGGGGGGAGGGGGAGGTGCACATATCCTTCTGTGTATGGGCCTCATCCATAGGTGGGGGGAGGGGGAGGTGCACATATCCTTCTGTGTATGGGCCTCATCCATAGGTGGGGGGAGGGGGAGGTGCACATATCCTTCTGTGTATGGGCCTCATCCATAGGTGGGGGGAGGGGGAGGTGCACATATCCTTCTGTGTATTGGCCTCATCCATAGATGTAAGGGAGCGTTGTGAAGAAGGTTCCCAGAGCCCAGGAAGTGGGGGCGATGGGGGTAATGGAGATCCCTGCACCCCCTCCCAGCTGTCATCCTAGTGATCCTATCATCCTATTGAGGTCACACACAATGAGATTGTTGTAGTTCTGTCCGGCAGCCACTGGGGGGCGCACTGAGATCTGACCTGCAGTGAATTCCGTTTGGTGTTATTGGAATGTTCATCTGAGGAAGCCTGCCTGTGTAATGAAGGAATGTGGCCCTTCCATGTGAGTCCCAGGTATGGGGTCCCCCTGTCCCGGTTCTGTGAGGTCACCTTTCCTCAGGTTGTATAGGGTCAGCTTTGTCCCAGAGGTTGGAGGTCATCGGTGTCCATGCTGAAGGGTCAGCTTTGTCCTGGAGGTGGGGTCACTGTGTTCCCAGATCTGATATTGTCCTGGGAGTGTGGGATCACCTTTGTCCTAAATATGGGGGTGCCCTTGTCGTAGGTGTGTGGGGTCACCTATATCCTAGATATAGGGGTTACCTTTGTCCTAGACATGGGGTCGCCCTTGTCCGAGGTGTGTGGGGTCACCTATAACCTAGATATGGGGGTTCCCTTGTCCTGGGTGTGTGGGGTCACCTTTGCCCTAGACACGGGGTCGCCCTTGTCGTAGGTGTGTGGGGTCACCTATATCCTAGATATAGGGGTTACCTTTGTCCTAGACATGGAGTTGCCTTTGTCCTGGGTGTGTGGGGTCACCTTTGCCCTAGACACGGGGTCGTCCTTGTCCGAGGTGTGTGGGGTCACCTATAACCTAGATATGGGGGTTCCCTTGTCCTGGGTGTGTGGGGTCACCTTTGCCCTAGACATGGGGTCGCCCTTGTCCGAGGTGTGTGGGGTCACCTATAACCTAGATATGGGGGTTCCCTTGTCCTGGGTGTGTGGGGTCACCTTTGTCCTAGATACAAGGAAGCCCTTGTCCGAGGTGTGTGTGGGGTCACCTATGGGTTTCCCTTGTGATGTGTGTGTTTGGGGTCACCTATGGCCTGAATATGGGGGTGCCCTTGTCCTGGGCGTGTGGGGTCACCTTTGTCCTAGATATGGGGTTGTCCTTGTTCTGGATGCAGGGTCACCTTTGTCTCGAGTGTGGGGTCACATTTATGTCCATGTTTTCCTTTCCTTAACCTTCTTCCCCCCCACGAGGTCCATGTGGACAAGGCACACAAAGTGGTCACCACTCCGGCCTTCATGGGTCAGGCTCCTCTGCACATCATATTTGATGGGATCGGATCCATGGTGTCCAACGTCCTCAAACTGACCAGAAAGTGAAGAACCCCTTCCTGCTGTCCCTGCCGTGGCTAATCGCACAGCTACCTGGGGGGGTCACATGACGTGGACGGCTCCCCGGGGGGGTCACATGACGTGGACGGCTCCCCGGGGGGGGGGGGGGGGTCACATGACGTGGACAGCATGTTACATGACAATGAAATTAATGTATTCTGTATCAGACTTTAATCTTCAATAAATTCTTCTTCACAGAGGGAGTCTGTGGCCTTTTCTACTGGTGGGGGGTATACCTGAGCATACCACATGGACTACAGCGGGGGGGGGGGGGGGGGGTGTAACTGGTGTCTGTGTGGTGTCCAATCACCTAAAGCTAGAGTTGGACTCCTGAGGACATTCGAAGAGGGGGGGGGGGGGGGGGCAGGAGGTGCTGAGGCTGCTCTCTGTTCTGGTTTTCCTAGGAGTGGTTAACAGTCATCACATGTTTATGGGCCCCTTAAATGTAGCTGTGTAGAGGAGGATCTGATTGGTATGTGTACCTCAGAGGAGGAGCTTGTTCTTCAGCAGACATGATTTCTGGTTCTCCTCCAGTAGCAGTCATTGGTACATCTCCATGGGGTCACCTCTCCTGGTCTCTTTGGTCAGGATCACAGAAGTATCTTAGTGAGATTCATGTGGCACTTGGGTGGGGGGGTCATTAAAGAAAACCTGAAAATGCTATTTTCCCGGCTGCCTTAGATTTCAAGCATAGGGGGCTATGGACTAGAGCAAGCATGCAGCCAGTGAAGTCTGAAACCTCGATCTCTGTCCTTGCGGGGGGGGAGGTGGTAAAAGAATCGGTAAGTATTAAAACCTTTGATCAGCCTGCCAGATAATTAGAATTTTCAGAGAGAGATGGGTAATGGGAGTCCCGGTTTGTCTCTCCCCTGCTCATGTAATAGTCCTGGTCTGTGTGTGACCCCCCCCCCCATACACAGAACTGTGGAGGGGGTCGGAACTGGTCAGCGAGTCTCTGTGGAGGGGGTTGGGACTGGTCAGCGAGTCTCTGTGGAGGGGGTCAGGACTGGTCAGCGAGTCTCTGTGGAGGGGGTCTGGACTGGTCAGCGAGTCTCTGTGGAGGGGGTCTGGACTGGTCAGTGAGTCTCTGTGGAGGGGGTCTGGACTGGTCAGCGAGTCTCTGTGGAGGGGGTCTGGACTGGTCAGCGAGTCTCTGTGAAGGGGGTCTGGACTGGTCAGCGAGCCTTTGTGGAGGGGTCAGGGGACTGGTCAGCGAGTCTCTGTGGAGGGGTCTGGACTGGTCAGTGAGTCTCTGTGGAGGGGTCTGGACTGGTCAGTGAGTCTCTGTGGAGGGGTCTGGACTGGTCAGTGAGTCTCTGTGGAGGGGTCTGGACTGGTCAGTGAGTCTCTGTGGAGGGGGTCTGGACTGGTCAGCGAGTCTCTGTGGAGGGGGGCGGGGACTGGTCAGCGAGTCTCTGGAGGGGGTCGGGGACTGGTCAGCGAGTCTCTGTGGAGGGGGTCTGGACTGGTCAGCGAGTCTCTGTGGAGGGGGTCGGAACTGGTCAGCGAGTCTTTGTGGAGGGGGTTGGGGACTGGTCAGCGAGTCTCTGTGGAGGGGGTTGGGACTGGTCAGCGAGTCTCTGTGGAGGGGGTCTGGACTGGTCAGCGAGTCTCTGTGGAGGGGGTCGGAACTGGTCAGCGAGTCTTTGTGGAGGGGGTCGGGGACTGGTCAGCGAGTCTCTGTGGAGGGGGTTGGGACTGGTCAGTGAGTCTCTGTGTGGAGGGGTCAGGGGACTGGTCAGCGAGTCTCTGTGGAGGGGGTCTGGACTGGTCAGTGAGTCTCTGTGGAGGGGGTTGGGACTGGTCAGCGAGTCTCTTTGTGGGGGGTTGGGACTGGTCAGCGAGTCTTTGTGGAGGGGGTCGGGGACTGGTCAGTGAGTCTTTGTGGAGGGGGTCGGGGACTGGTCAGCGAGTCTCTGTGGAGGGGGTCGGGGACTGGTTAGCGAGTCTCTGTAGAGGGGACTGGTCAGCGAGTCTCTGGAGGGGGTTGGGACTGGTCAGTGAGTCTCTGTGGAGGGGGTCGGGGACTGGTCAGCGAGTCTCTGTGGAGGGGGTCGGGGACTGGTTAGCGAGTCTCTGTAGAGGGGACTGGTCAGCGAGTCTCTGGAGGGGGTTGGGACTGGTCAGTGAGTCTCTGTGGAGGGGGTTGGGACTGGGCAGCGAGTCTCTGTGGAGGGGGTTGGGACTGGTCAGTGAGTCTCTGTGGAGGAGGTCGGGACTGGTCAGCGAGCCTTTGTGGAGGTGGTCGGGACTGGTCAGCGAGCCTTTGTGGAGGGGGTCGGGACTGGTCAGCGAGTCTCTGTGGAGGGGGTTGGGACTGGTCAGCGAGCCTTTGTGGAGGGGGTCGGGACTGGTCAGCGAGCCTTTGTGGAAGGGGTCGGGACTGGTCAGCAAGACTTTGTGGAGGGGTCGGGACTGGTCAGCGAGCCTTTGTGGAGGGGGTCGGGACTGGTCAGCGAGCCTTTGTGGAGGGGGTCGGGACTGGTCAGCGAGCCTTTGTGGAGGGGGTCGGGACTGGTCAGCGAGCCTTTGTGGAGGGGGTCGGGACTGGTCAGCGAGCCTTTGTGGAGGGGGTCGGGACTTGTCAGCGAGCCTTTGTGGAGGGGGTCGGGACTGGTCAGCGAGTCTCTGTGGAGGGGGTCGGGACTGGTCAGCGAGTCTCTGTGGAGGGGGTCTGGACTGGTCAGCGAGTCTCTGTGAAGGGGGTCTGGACTGGTCAGCGAGCCTTTGTGGAGGGGTCAGGGGGCTGGTCAGCGAGTCTCTGTGGAGGGGGTCTGGACTGGTCAGTGAGTCTCTGTGGAGGGGTCTGGACTGGTCAGTGAGTCTCTGTGGAGGGGTCTGGACTGGTCAGTGAGTCTCTGTGGAGGGGTCTGGACTGGTCAGTGAGTCTCTGTGGAGGGGTCTGGACTGGTCAGCGAGTCTCTGTGGAGGGGGTCTGGACTGGTCAGCGAGTCTCTGTGGAGGGGGTCGGGGACTGGTCAGCGAGTCTCTGGAGGGGGTCGGGGACTGGTCAGCGAGTCTCTGTGGAGGGGGTCTGGACTGGTCAGCGAGTCTCTGTGGAGGGGGTCGGAACTGGTCAGCGAGTCTTTGTGGAGGGGGTTGGGGACTGGTCAGCGAGTCTCTGTGGAGGGGGTTGGGACTGGTCAGCGAGTCTCTGGAGGGGGTCTGGACTGGTCAGCGAGTCTCTGTGGAGGGGGTCTGGACTGGTCAGCGAGTCTCTGTGGAGGGGGTCGGAACTGGTCAGCGAGTCTTTGTGGAGGGGGTCGGGGACTGGTCAGCGAGTCTCTGTGGAGGGGGTTGGGACTGGTCAGTGAGTCTCTGTGTGGAGGGGTCAGGGGACTGGTCAGCGAGTCTCTGTGGAGGGGGTCTGGACTGGTCAGTGAGTCTCTGTGGAGGGGGTTGGGACTGGTCAGCGAGTCTCTTTGTGGGGGGTTGGGACTGGTCAGCGAGTCTTTGTGGAGGGGGTCGGGGACTGGTCAGTGAGTCTTTGTGGAGGGGGTCGGGGACTGGTCAGTGAGTCTCTGTGGAGGGGGTCGGGGACTGGTTAGCGAGTCTCTGTAGAGGGGACTGGTCAGCGAGTCTCTGGAGGGGGTTGGGACTGGTCAGTGAGTCTCTGTGGAGGGGGTCGGGGACTGGTCAGCGAGTCTCTGTGGAGGGGGTCGGGGACTGGTTAGCGAGTCTCTGTAGAGGGGACTGGTCAGTGAGTCTCCGTGGAGGGGGTTGGGACTGGGCAGCGAGTCTCTGTGGAGGGGGTTGGGACTGGTCAGTGAGTCTCTGTGGAGGAGGTCGGGACTGGTCAGCGAGCCTTTGTGGAGGTGGTCGGGACTGGTCAGCGAGCCTTTGTGGAGGGGGTCGGGACTGGTCAGCGAGTCTCTGTGGAGGGGGTTGGGACTGGTCAGCGAGCCTTTGTGGAGGGGGTCGGGACTGGTCAGCGAGCCTTTGTGGAAGGGGTCGGGACTGGTCAGCAAGACTTTGTGGAGGGGTCGGGACTGGTCAGCGAGCCTTTGTGGAGGGGGTCGGGACTGGTCAGCGAGCCTTTGTGGAGGGGGTCGGGACTGGTCAGCGAGCCTTTGTGGAGGGGGTCGGGACTGGTCAGCGAGCCTTTGTGGAGGGGGTCGGGACTGGTCAGCGAGCCTTTGTGGAGGGGGTCGGGACTGGTCAGCGAGTCTCTGTGGAGGGGGTCGGGACTGGTCAGCGAGTCTCTGTGGAGGGGGTCGGGACTGGTCAGCGAGTCTCTGTGGAGGGTGTCGGGACTGGTCAGCGAGTCTCTGTGGAGGGGGTCGGGACTGGTCAGCGAGTCTCTGTGGAGGGGGTCGGGACTGGTCAGCGAGTCTCTGTGGAGGGGGTCGGGACTGGTCAGCGAGTCTCTGTGGAGGGGGTCGGGACTGGTCAGCGAGTCTCTGTGGAGGGGGTCGGGACTGGTCAGCGAGTCTCTGTGGAGGGGGTCGGGACTGGTCAGCGAGTCTCTGTGGAGGGGGTCGGGACTGGTCAGCGAGTCTCTGTGGAGGGGGTCGGGACTGGTCAGCGAGTCTCTGTGGAGGGGGTCGGGACTGGTCAGCGAGTCTCTGTGGAGGGGGTCGGGACTGGTCAGCGAGTCTCTGTGGAGGGGGTCGGGACTGGTCAGCGAGTCTCTGTGGAGGGGGTCGGGACTGGTCAGCGAGTCTCTGTGGAGGGGGTCGGGACTGGTCAGCGAGTCTCTGTGGAGGGGGTCGGAACTGGTCAGCGAGTCTTTGTGGAGGGGGTTGGGGACTGGTCAGCGAGTCTCTGTGGAGGGGGTTGGGACTGGTCAGCGAGTCTCTGTGGAGGGGTCTGGACTGGTCAGTGAGTCTCTGTGGAGGGGTCTGGACTGGTCAGCGAGTCTCTGTGGAGGGGGTCTGGACTGGTCAGCGAGTCTCTGTGGAGGGGGTCGGGGACTGGTCAGCGAGTCTCTGTGGAGGGGGTTGGGACTGGTCAGCGAGTCTCTGTGGAGGGGGTTGGGACTGGTCAGCGAGCCTTTGTGGAGGGGGTCGGGACTGGTCAGCGAGTCTCTGTGGAGGGGGTCGGGACTGGTCAGCGAGTCTCTGTGGAGGGGGTCGGGACTGGTCAGCGAGTCTCTGTGGAGGGGGTCGGGACTGGTCAGCGAGTCTCTGTGGAGGGGGTCGGGACTGGTCAGCGAGTCTCTGTGGAGGGGGTCGGAACTGGTCAGCGAGTCTTTGTGGAGGGGGTTGGGGACTGGTCAGCGAGTCTCTGTGGAGGGGGTTGGGACTGGTCAGCGAGTCTCTGTGGAGGGGTCTGGACTGGTCAGTGAGTCTCTGTGGAGGGGTCTGGACTGGTCAGCGAGTCTCTGTGGAGGGGGTCTGGACTGGTCAGCGAGTCTCTGTGGAGGGGGTCGGGGACTGGTCAGCGAGTCTCTGTGGAGGGGGTTGGGACTGGTCAGCGAGTCTCTGTGGAGGGGGTTGGGACTGGTCAGCGAGCCTTTGTGGAGGGGGTCGGGACTGGTCAGCGAGCCTTTGTGGAAGGGGTCGGGACTGGTCAGCAAGACTTTGTGGAGGGGTCGGGACTGGTCAGCGAGCCTTTGTGGAGGGGGTCGGGACTGGTCAGCGAGCCTTTGTGGAGGGGGTCGGGACTGGTCAGCGAGCCTTTGTGGAGGGGGTCGGGACTGGTCAGCGAGCCTTTGTGGAGGGGGTCGGGACTGGTCAGCGAGCCTTTGTGGAGGGGGTCGGGACTTGTCAGCGAGCCTTTGTGGAGGGGGTCGGGACTGGTCAGCGAGTCTCTGTGGAGGGGGTCGGGACTGGTCAGCGAGTCTCTGTGGAGGGGGTCTGGACTGGTCAGCGAGTCTCTGTGAAGGGGGTCTGGACTGGTCAGCGAGCCTTTGTGGAGGGGTCAGGGGGCTGGTCAGCGAGTCTCTGTGGAGGGGGTCTGGACTGGTCAGTGAGTCTCTGTGGAGGGGTCTGGACTGGTCAGTGAGTCTCTGTGGAGGGGTCTGGACTGGTCAGTGAGTCTCTGTGGAGGGGTCTGGACTGGTCAGTGAGTCTCTGTGGAGGGGTCTGGACTGGTCAGCGAGTCTCTGTGGAGGGGGTCTGGACTGGTCAGCGAGTCTCTGTGGAGGGGGTCGGGGACTGGTCAGCGAGTCTCTGGAGGGGGTCGGGGACTGGTCAGCGAGTCTCTGTGGAGGGGGTCTGGACTGGTCAGCGAGTCTCTGTGGAGGGGGTCGGAACTGGTCAGCGAGTCTTTGTGGAGGGGGTTGGGGACTGGTCAGCGAGTCTCTGTGGAGGGGGTTGGGACTGGTCAGCGAGTCTCTGGAGGGGGTCTGGACTGGTCAGCGAGTCTCTGTGGAGGGGGTCTGGACTGGTCAGCGAGTCTCTGTGGAGGGGGTCGGAACTGGTCAGCGAGTCTTTGTGGAGGGGGTCGGGGACTGGTCAGCGAGTCTCTGTGGAGGGGGTTGGGACTGGTCAGTGAGTCTCTGTGTGGAGGGGTCAGGGGACTGGTCAGCGAGTCTCTGTGGAGGGGGTCGGGGACTGGTCAGTGAGTCTCTGTGGAGGGGGTTGGGACTGGTCAGCGAGTCTCTTTGTGGGGGGTTGGGACTGGTCAGCGAGTCTTTGTGGAGGGGGTCGGGGACTGGTCAGTGAGTCTTTGTGGAGGGGGTCGGGGACTGGTCAGCGAGTCTCTGTGGAGGGGGTCGGGGACTGGTTAGCGAGTCTCTGTAGAGGGGACTGGTCAGCGAGTCTCTGGAGGGGGTTGGGACTGGTCAGTGAGTCTCTGTGGAGGGGGTCGGGGACTGGTCAGCGAGTCTCTGTGGAGGGGGTCGGGGACTGGTTAGCGAGTCTCTGTAGAGGGGACTGGTCAGCGAGTCTCTGGAGGGGGTTGGGACTGGGCAGCGAGTCTCTGTGGAGGGGGTCGGGGACTGGTCAGCGAGTCTCTGTGGAGGGGGTCGGGGACTGGTTAGCGAGTCTCTGTAGAGGGGACTGGTCAGTGAGTCTCTGTGGAGGGGGTTGGGACTGGGCAGCGAGTCTCTGTGGAGGGGGTTGGGACTGGTCAGTGAGTCTCTGTGGAGGAGGTCGGGACTGGTCAGCGAGCCTTTGTGGAGGTGGTCGGGACTGGTCAGCGAGCCTTTGTGGAGGGGGTCGGGACTGTTCAGCGAGTCTCTGTGGAGGGGGTTGGGACTGGTCAGCGAGCCTTTGTGGAGGGGGTCGGGACTGGTCAGCGAGCCTTTGTGGAAGGGGTCGGGACTGGTCAGCAAGACTTTGTGGAGGGGTCGGGACTGGTCAGCGAGCCTTTGTGGAGGGGGTCGGGACTGGTCAGCGAGCCTTTGTGGAGGGGGTCGGGACTGGTCAGCGAGCCTTTGTGGAGGGGTTCGGGACTGGTCAGCGAGTCTCTGTGGAGGGGGTCGGGACTGGTCAGCGAGTCTCTGTGGAGGGGGTCGGGACTGGTCAGCGAGTCTCTGTGGAGGGTGTCGGGACTGGTCAGCGAGTCTCTGTGGAGGGGGTCGGGACTGGTCAGCGAGTCTCTGTGGAGGGGGTCGGGACTGGTCAGCGAGTCTCTGTGGAGGGGGTCGGGACTGGTCAGCGAGTCTCTGTGGAGGGGGTCGGGACTGGTCAGCGAGTCTCTGTGGAGGGGGTCGGGACTGGTCAGCGAGTCTCTGTGGAGGGGGTCGGGACTGGTCAGCGAGTCTCTGTGGAGGGGGTCGGGACTGGTCAGCGAGTCTCTGTGGAGGGGGTCGGGACTGGTCAGCGAGCCTTTGTGGAGGGGGTCGGGACTGGTCAGCGAGCCTTTGTGGAGGGGGTCGGGACTGGTCAGCGAGCCTTTGTGGAGGGGGTCGGGACTGGTCAGCGAGCCTTTGTGGAGGGGGTCGGGACTGGTCAGCGAGTCTCTGTGGAGGGGGTCGGGACTGGTCAGCGAGTCTCTGTGGAGGGGGTCGGGACTGGTCAGCGAGTCTCTGTGGAGGGGGTCGGGACTGGTCAGCGAGTCTCTGTGGAGGGGGTCGGGACTGGTCAGCGAGTCTCTGTGGAGGGGGTCGGGACTGGTCAGCGAGTCTCTGTGGAGGGGGTCGGGACTGGTCAGCGAGTCTCTGTGGAGGGGGTCGGGACTGGTCAGCGAGTCTCTGTGGAGGGGGTCGGGACTGGTCAGCGAGTCTCTGTGGAGGGGGTCGGGACTGGTCAGCGAGTCTCTGTGGAGGGGGTCGGGACTGGTCAGCGAGTCTCTGTGGAGGGGGTCGGGACTGGTCAGCGAGTCTCTGTGGAGGGGGTCGGGACTGGTCAGCGAGTCTCTGTGGAGGGGGTCGGGACTGGTCAGCGAGTCTCTGTGGAGGGGGTCGGGACTGGTCAGCGAGTCTCTGTGGAGGGGGTCGGGACTGGTCAGCGAGCCTTTGTGGAGGGGGTCGGGACTGGTCAGCGAGCCTTTGTGGAGGGGGTCGGGACTGGTCAGCGAGCCTTTGTGGAGGGGGTCGGGACTGGTCAGCGAGTCTCTGTGGAGGGGGTGGGGACTGGTCAGCGAGTCTCTGTGGAGGGGGTCGGGGACTGGTCAGCGAGTCTCTGTGGAGGGGGTCGGGGACTGGTCAGCGAGTCTCTGTGGAGGGGGTCGGGACTGGTCAGCGAGTCTCTGTGGAGGAGGTCGGGACTGGTCAGCGAGTCTCTGTGGAGGGGGTCGGGGACTGGTCAGCGAGTCTCTGTGGAGGGGGTCGGGACTGGTCAGCGAGCCTTTGTGGAGGGGGTCGGGACTGGTCAGCGAGTCTCTGTGGAGGGGGTGGGGACTGGTCAGCGAGTCTCTGTGGAGGGGGTCGGGGACTGGTCAGCGAGTCTCTGTGGAGGGGGTCGGGACTGGTCAGCGAGTCTCTGTGGAGGGGTCGGGACTGGTCAGCGAGTCTCTGTGGAGGAGGTCGGGACTGGTCAGTGAGTCTCTGTGGAGGGGGTAGGGGACTGGTCAGTAAGTTCCTGTCGCACACAGATGATTGCACCGTTGATTGCGCTGTCCGCTCCCCCTGCACACAGGAAATGTCACTTCCTCTCAGACTGATATCACATTATTGACGGGACTTTCCAGCCGAGGAGGAAGTGGAAGGACATGGGACTCGCATTATCACTTATTTCCCCTCCCCCACACACACTGTATGATAAAAGAAGTCTGGTCTCGGTGTGTACATACATGTTTGGACCTACCTCCTGCTCTGCCCACACGTTCTCCGCTTCTGCATACAAAGTCCCTTCTACCAGAAATCGCTGCCACTTATTTCTTGTTCCACTTTAAATAAACAATGAACCATGCCGACGTTCTACCACTGTGTACTGCCCCACGGCACATGGTGACCCCACAATTGAAGGAAACATTTTAAGGGTTGGTTTATATATGGCTGAGACTACGCACATCATGGCTTATATAGCCAAACATAAACCAGTTCCACCGATCAGCCATAACGTTATGAACACCCACCTAATATGGAGTAAGTCTTTCTTTCCTGACCGGTTGAGGCCACTAGACCTCTGAAGTTACGCTGTGGTATCTGGCACCAAGCCATAACTAGCAGATCCTTTAAGTCCTGTAAGTTGGGAGGTGAGGCCTCCATGGATCAGATTTGTTTTTCCAGCACATCCCACAGAAGATAGATTGGATCTGGAGAATGTGGAGGCCAAGTCAACACCTAAAACTCATTGTGTTGCTCAAACTATTCTTGAATTAATCAGACTAGGACACCTTCTTCCAGTGCTTCGTGGTTGAGTTCTGATGCTCACGTGCCCATTGTAGGCGCTTTTGGCTGTAGACATGTGTCCGCATAGGCACCCTGACGTCTCCCTTCCCACCTCCATCAATTACCCCCCCCCCCACCTCCATCAATAAGCTTTCCCTCTCCACCCCAATCAATGAGCCTTGGCTGCCCATGACCCTGTCACCGGTTGGCCGGTTTTCCTTCCTTGGACCACTTTTGGTTGGTCCTGACCACTGCAGACCGGGACCATTCCACAAGAACTGCAGTTTTGAAGTTGCCAACCTGGACCTGTACTCATCCCTAACATACCAAGCTGACCCTGTATTCATCCCAGATATACCAACCTAGCCCCGTACTCATTCCACACACACCAACCATCAATGATCCTTCCCTCCCCACCTCCATCAATGAGCCTTCACTCCTAACCTCCATTAATGAGCCTTCCCTCCCCCCACCTACATCAATGAAGCCTTCCCTCCTCATCTCCATCAATGAGCTTTCTCTCCTCACCTCCATCAATGAGCCTTCCCTCCTCACCTCCATCAATGAGCCTTCCCTCCTCACCTCCATCAATGAGCCTTCCCTCCTCACCTCCATCAATGAGCCTTCACTCCTAACCTCCATTAATGAGCCTTCCCTCCCCCACCTACATCAATGAAGCCTTCCCTCCTCACCTCCATCAATGAGCCTTCCCTCCTCACCTCCATCAATGAGCCTTCCCTCCTCACCTCCATCAATAAGCCTTCACTCCTAACCTCCATTAATGAGCCTTCCCTCCCCCACCTACATCAATGAAGCCTTCCCTCCCCACCTCCATCAATGAGCCTCCCTCCCCACCTCCATCAATGAGCCTTCACTCCTAACCTCCATTAATGAGCCTTCCCTCCCCACCTCCATCAATGAGCCTTCCCTCCTCACCTCCATCAATGAGCCTCCCTCCCCACCTCCATCAATGAGCCTTCCCTCCCCACCTCCATCAATGAAGCCTTCCCTCCCCACCTCCATCAATGAGCCTTCCCTCCTCACCTCCATCAATGAGCCTTCACTCCTAACCTCCATTAATGAGCCTTCCCTCCCCACCTCCATCAATGAGCCTTCCCTCCTCACCTCCATCAATGAGCCTCCCTCCCCACCTCCATCAATGAGCCTTCCCTCCCCACCTCCATCAATGAAGCCTTCCCTCCCCACCTCCATCAATGAAGCCTTCCCTCCCCACCTCCATCAATGAGCCTTCCCTCCTCACCTCCATCAATGAGCCTCCCTCCCCACCTCCATCAATGAGCCTTCCCTCCCCACCTCCATCAATGAGCCTTCCCTCCTCATCTCCATCAATGAGCCTCCCTCCCCACCTCCATCAATGAGCCTTCCCTCCCCACCTCCATCAATGAAGCCTTCCCTCCTCACCTCCATCAATGAGCCTCCCTCCCCACCTCCATCAATGAGCCTCCCTCCCCACCTCCATCAATGAGCCTTCCCTCCCCACCTCCATCAATGAAGCCTTCCCTCCCCACCTCCATCAATGAGCCTTCCCTCCCCACCTCCATCAATGAAGCCTTCCCTCCCCACCTCCATCAATGAAGCCTTCCCTCCCCACCTCCATCAATGAAGCCTTCCCTCCCCACCTCCATCAATGAAGCCTTCCCTCCCCACCTCCATCAATGAAGCCTTCCCTCCTCATCTCCATCAATGAAGCCTTCCCTCCCCACCTCCATCAATGAGCCTCCCTCCCCACCTCCATCAATGAGCCTTCCCTCCCTACCTCCATCAATGAAGCCTTCCCTCCCCACCTCCATCAATGAGCCTTCCCTCCCCACCTCCATCAATGAAGCCTTCCCTCCCCACCTCCATCAATGAAGCCTTCCCTCCCCACCTCCATCAATGAAGCCTTCCCTCCCCACCTCCATCAATGAAGCCTTCCCTCCCCACCTCCATCAATGAAGCCTTCCCTCCTCATCTCCATCAATGAAGCCTTCCCTCCTCATCTCCATCAATGAGCCTTCCCTCCTTATCTCCATCAATGAGCCTTCCCTCCCCACCTCCATCAATGAAGCCTTCCCTCCTCATCTCCATCAATGAAGCCTTCCCTCCTCATCTCCATCAATGAGCCTTCCCTCCCCACCTCCATCAATGAAGCCTTCCCTCCTTATCTCCATCAATGAGCCTTCCCTCCCCACCTCCATCAATGAAGCCTTCCCTCCCCACCTCCATCAATGAAGCCTTCCCTCCTCATCTCCATCAATGAGCCTTCCCTCCTTATCTCCATCAATGAGCCTTCCCTCCTTATCTCCATCAATGAGCCTTCCCTTCCCACCTCCATCAATGAAGCCTTCCCTCCCCACCTCCATCAATGAAGCCTTCCCTCCTCATCTCCATCAATGAGCCTTCCCTCCTTATCTCCATCAATGAGCCTTCCCTCTCCACCTCCATCAATGAAGCCTTCCCTCCCCACCTCCATCAATGAAGCCTTCCCTCCCCACCTCCATCAATGAAGCCTTCCCTCCTTATCTCCATCAATGAAGCCTTCCCTCCCCACCTCCATCAATGAAGCCTTCCCTCCTCATCTCCATCAATGAGCCTCCCTCCTCACCTCCATCGATGAGCCTTCCCTCCCCACCTAGCAAAAAATAAAAGAGAAAGGGTTCTCTTAAAAGAGGGTCAGCAAAGAACACTGATGTTGATACAAACCAGCTTTATTAATTACCTAATATTATACCAAATTGAAATACAAAAAAGAGTGAAAAGACAGCAATTGAGACTGACGGTTACCACACATCAATTGAAATTGGACAACGTTGTCACAGGGGATAATTAAAAACAAGTGGGAGCCGCGGTTACACATCCACTCATACACATCATGCACACCTCTTATATGTTGATAAGATATAGTGAGCAAAAAAATATGATGAAAAATAGTCCTGCCCTGTTGGAGTAACAATTATAAATAGCAATTTTGCAAAAACATGCAATGTCCTGTACGGTAGGGGCGGATCATATATCAATATCAGAGATGTGGGTGGATGGACGATCTGGCTATGGGTAGGGTGTAATGTGGTTCAACACAGATGGATCGATCTCATGGAGAGTTAGCCATGCCCAGATATTGCACAAACAGTATATACGTAACAGCTGTTAGATAGATTGCAGATCAAATCATATCCCGGTTCCAGCAAGGAGGTATAGATTGTGTAGCTCAAACAGCAGGGTATATGTCCATGGAGACAAATTTAAGAAGGTGCAAGGAATACTGACATACGTTTTAAAGGTGCTGAATGAAATGGAAGGATCTCACCAGCCTCAGTAGCTCCGTCGTCAGATTTGCAGTAAGTCCTCAATTCCTGGGTCTCTACATGGATAGGTGCCGCTGTGGTAGTGCAGGTGAATTCCAAAGTGAAGGAACCGTTGCTTGTTAGTGAAGCCACTATGGGGCGGATGTCTCAGTATGAAGAAATGTTAGTGGAGGAGACAAGCATCAGCTGTTGAGTTGTACAGGCATAGGCCGGATCGAATTTTCAGGTCGAATTGCCAGATCGAATTGCGCGCGGCTCCCGGTGACGTGCTGACGTCACACCGCTGACGCGTTTCACCAGCCAATGGACGCTGGTTTCCTCAGCGTCCACTAACATCTCTTCATACTGAGACATCCGCCCCATAGTGGCTTCACTAACAAGCAACGGTTCCTTCACTTTGGAATTCACCTGCACTACCACAGCGGCACCTATCCATGTAGAGACCCAGGAATTGAGGACTTACTGCAAATCTGACGACGGAGCTACTGAGGCTGGTGAGATCCTTCCATTTCATTCAGCACCTTTAAAACGTATGTCAGTATTCCTTGCACCTTCTTAAATTTGTCTCCATGGACATATACCCTGCTGTTTGAGCTACACAATCTATACCTCCTTGCTGGAACCGGGATATGATTTGATCTGCAATCTATCTAACAGCTGTTACGTATATACTGTTTGTGCAATATCTGGGCATGGCTAACTCTCCATGAGATCGATCCATCTGTGTTGAACCACATTACACCCTACCCATAGCCAGATCGTCCATCCACCCACATCTCTGATATTGATATATGATCCGCCCCTACCGTACAGGACATTGCATGTTTTTGCAAAATTGCTATTTATAATTGTTACTCCAACAGGGCAGGACTATTTTTCATCATATTTTTTTGCTCACTATACCTTATCAACATATGAGAGGTGTGCATGATGTGTATGAGTGGATGTGTAACCGTGGCTCCCACTTGTTTTTAATTATCCCCTGTGACAACGTTGTCCAATTTTAATTGATGTGTGGTAACCGTCAGTCTCAATTGCTGTCTTTTCACTCTTTTTTGTATTTCAATTTGGTATAATATTAGGTAATTAATAAAGCTGGTTTGTATCAACATCAGTGTTCTTTGCTGACCCTCTTTTAAGAGAACCCTTTCTCTTTTATTTTTTGCTATTTGGTATATAGGGCAACTGGAACTGCATGCAGACTTATGCCTGCATGATTGTTTGATACTTACTCGTTAAAACGACCACTTAAATAATTAACTAATTGATAGATCCAGGCAACACCCTTTTTTTTCTTCTCTCCTCACCTCCATCAATGAGCCTTCCCTCCCCACCTCCATCAATGAGCCTTCCCTCCCCACCTCCATCAATGAGCCTTCCCTCCCTACCGCCATCAATGAGCCTTCCCTCCGCAACTCCATCAATGAGCCTTCCCTCCCCGCCTCCATCAATGAGCCTCCCTCCCCACCTCCATCAATGAGCCTTCCCTACCCACCTCCATCAATGAGCCTCCCTCCCCACCTTCACCAATGAGCCTTCCCTACCCACCTCCATCAATGAGCCTTCACTCCCCACCTCCATCAATGAGCCTCCCTCCCCACCACCATCAATGAAGGCTTCCCTCCTCATCTCCATCAATGAAGTCTTCCCTCCTCGTCTCTAGCAATGAAGCCTTCCCTCCTCATCTCCATCAATGAAGCATTCCCTCCTTATCTCCATCAATGAGCCTTCCCTCCTTATCTCCATCAATGAGCCTTCCCTCCTTATCTCCATCAATGAGCCTTCCCTCCCCACCTCCATCAATGAAGCCTTCCCTCCTCATCTCCATCAATGAGCCTTCCCTCCTTATCTCCATCAATGAGCCTTCCCTCCCCACCTCCATCAATGAGCCTTCCCTCCCCACCTCCATCAATGAAGCCTTCCCTCCTCATCTCCATCAATGAAGCCTTCCCTCCTCTTCTCCATCAATGAGTCTTCCCTCCTTATCTCCATCAATGAGCCTTCCCTCCCCACCTCCATCAATGAGCCTTCCCTCCCCACCTCCATCAATGAGCCTTCCCTCCCCACCTCCATCAATGAAGCCTTCCCTCCTCATCTCCATCAATGAAGCCTTCCCTCCTCATCTCCATCAATGAGCCTTCCCTCCTTATCTCCATCAATGAGCCTTCCCTCCCCACCTCCATCAATGAGCCTTCCCTCCCCACCTCCATCAATGAAGCCTTCCCTCCTCATCTTCATCAATGAAGCCTTCCCTCCCCACCTCCATCAATGAAGCCTTCCCTCCTCATCTCCATCAATGAAGCCTTCCCTCCTCTTCTCCATCAATGAGTCTTCCCTCCTTATCTCCATCAATGAGCCTTCCCTCCCCACCTCCATCAATGAGCCTCCCCCCACCTCCATCAATGAAGCCTTCCCTCCTCATCTCCATCAATGAAGCCTTCCCTCCTCATCTCCATCAATGAGTCTTCCCTCCTCATCTCCATCAATGAAGCCTTCCCTCCTCATCTCCATCAATGAAGCCTTCCCTCCTTATCTCCATCAATGAAGCCTTCCCTCCTCATCTCCATCAATGAGCCTTCCCTCCTTATCTCCATTAATGAGCCTTCCCTCCTTATCTCCATCAATGAGCCTTCCTTCCCCACCTCCATCAATGAAGCCTTCCCTCCCCACCTCCATCAATGAGCCTTGGCTGCCCATGACCCTGTCACCGGTTGGCCGATTTTCCTTCCTTGGACCACTTTTGGTTGGTCCTGATCACTGCAGACCGGGAACCATCCCACAAGAACTGCAGTTTTGAAGTTGCTCTGACCCAGTTGTCTGGACATTACAAGTTGATCCTTGTCAAAGTCCTTAAAATCCCTTACACTTGTCCATTTTTTTATGCTTTCAACACAACTTCAGGGATAACATGTTCACTTGCTTCCTAATGTATCCCACCCACTTTCAGATGTCATTGTCATCACATAACCAATGTTATCACTTCACCTGTCAGTGGTCAGAATGTTATGGTTGATCGGTGTATAAAAATACCAAAGAATGTGGGGGGGAGCCAGCACAAACTGGTGAAGAAGAGCTCCGCCCACAACACCATGACCATACCTGATCTCGTGGCTAGGAGGATGGTGTGCAGATGTCCCAACAGGGGTGACATCCCTAATTCGCATCCTAGGCAGAAGAGCATTTACTTTCTTATACATTGAGGGACACCAGAAGTCATATACTGGCAGTAGGGCTGGGAGATTTTCCACAAAATAAAAAAAAATCTGCGATTTTCTTAAAAAAAACTCTATTCACAATTCGAACCAAATTTTTTTTGGACACCGAGCCGGTCCTGAAGAGCTGCGGGCAGGAGCTTTTAGGCAAGCCCTCGGCTTTCAGCCTAGTCCGCTGCATCCTGACACCGCGCCAGTCCTGAAGAGCTGCGGGCAGGAGCTTTTAGGCAAGCCCTCGGCTTTCAGCCTAGTCCGCTGCATCCTGACACCGCGCCGGTCCTGGGGAGCTTCAGGCAGGAGTTTTTAGGCAAGCCCTCGGCTTTCAGCCTAGTCCGCTGCATCCTGACACCGCGCCAGTCCTGAAGAGCTGCGGGCAGGAGCTTTTAGGCAAGCCCTCGGCTTTCAGCCTAGTCCGCTGCATCCTGACACCGCGCCGGTCCTGAAGAGCTGCGGGCAGGAGCTTTTAGGCAAGCCCTCGGCTTTCAGCCTAGTCCGCTGCATCCTGACACCGCGCCGGTCCTGAAGAGCTGCGGGCAGGAGCTTTTAGGCAAGCCCTCGGCTTTCAGCCTAGTCCGCTGCATCCTGACACCGCGCCGGTCCTGAAGAGCTGCGGGCAGGAGCTTTTAGGCAAGCCCTCGGCTTTCAGCCTAGTCCGCTGCATCCTGACACCGCGCCGGTCCTGAAGAGCTGCGGGCAGGAGCTTTTAGGCAAGCCCTCGGCTTTCAGCCTAGTCCGCTGCATCCTGACACCGCGCCGGTCCTGGGGAGCTGCAGGCAGGAGTTTTTAGGCAAGCCCTCGGCTTCGGTCTAGTCCGCGGCCGAAGCCACGGACTAGGCCGAAGCCACGGCCTTGCCTAAAAACTCCTGCCCGCAGCTCTTCAGGACCGGCGCGGTGTCAGGATGCAGCAGACTAGGCTGAAAGCCGAGGGCTTGCCTAAAAGCTCCTGCCCGCAGCTCTTCAGGACCGGCGCGGTGTCAGGATGAAAGAAAAAAAAATCGATATGCTTAAATTTTGAATCGATTTGACCTCTCAACTCGATTCAAGATTTAAATTGATTTTTTTCCCCAGCCCTAACTGACGGGTTATGCTGCCACCTACAGGAGAACTGAGCACTGGCAAACTGAAAACCTTTAGCCCTGTAATTCTCTGGCCTCCTCTCTCATTGGTGTTAGTGTAGTGAGTCCCTCAAGAAGCTGCCACAACCAGGACACACCAACCTGGCCCTGTACTCATCCCAAACATGCCAACCTGGACCCGTACTCATCCTTAACATACCAACCTGACCCTGTATTTATCCCAGATATACCAACCTGGCACCGAAGTCATCCCACACACACCAACCTGGCCCCGTACTCATTCTAGCTGGGGGAATCAATGGTGGAGAAGGATCTGGGGGTTTTGATAGATCATAGATTTATTAATCATATATTATAGAACACACAGATCCTTCTCTACCATTGACTCCCTAGCTGTTCTCCTAGATTGTATGATTAATAAGTCTATGATCTACCAGAACACCCAGGTCCTTCTCCACCATTGACTCCTTTAGCTGTTCTCCTCCTAGTATGTATGATTAATAAGTCTATGATCTTCCAGAACACCCAGGTCCTTCTCCACCATTGACTCCTCCAGATGTTCTCCTCCTAGTATGTATGCACAGTATGTAAGTCTATGATCTACCAGAACACCCAGGTCCTTCTCCACCATTGACTCCTCCAGATGTTCTCCTCCTAGTATGTATGCACAGTATGTAAGTCTATAATCTACCAGAACACCCAGGTCCTTCTCCACCATTGACTCCTCCAGATGTTCTCCTCCTAGTATGTATGCACAGTATGTAAGTCTATAATCTACCAGAACACCCAGGTCCTTCTCCACCATTGACTCCTCCAGATGTTCTCCTCCTAGTATGTATGCACAGTATGTAAGTCTATGATCTACCAGAACACCCAGGTCCTTCTCCACCATTGACTCCTCCAGATGTTCTCCTCCTAGTATGTATGCACAGTATGTAAGTCTATAATCTACCAGAACACCCAGGTCCTTCTCCACCATTGACTCCTCCAGATGTTCTCCTCCTAGTATGTATGCACAGTATGTAAGTCTATAATCTACCAGAACACCCAGGTCCTTCTCCACCATTGACTCCTCCAGATGTTCTCCTCCTAGTATGTATGCACAGTATGTAAGTCTATAATCTACCAGAACACCCAGGTCCTTCTCCACCATTGACTCCTCCAGATGTTCTCCTCCTAGTATGTATGCACAGTATGTAAGTCTATGATCTACCAGAACACCCAGGTCCTTCTCCACCATTGACTCCTCCAGATGTTCTCCTCCTAGTATGTATGCACAGTATGTAAGTCTATAATCTACCAGAACACCCAGGTCCTTCTCCACCATTGACTCCTCCAGATGTTCTCCTCCTAGTATGTATGCACAGTATGTAAGTCTATAATCTACCAGAACACCCAGGTCCTTCTCCACCATTGACTCCTCCAGATGTTCTCCTCCTAGTATGTATGCACAGTATGTAAGTCTATAATCTACCAGAACACCCAGGTCCTTCTCCACCATTGACTCCTTTAGCTGCTCTCCTCCTAGTATGTATGATTAATACGTCTATGATCTTCCAGAACATCCAGATCCTTCACCATTGACTCCCCCAGCCGTTCTCTTCCTAGATTGTATGATTAATAAGTCTATCATATACCAGAGCACCCAGATCCTTCTCCACCACTTACTCCTCCAGCTGTTCCCCTCCTAGTATGTATGATTAATAAGTCTATTATCTTCCAGAACACCCAGAATCTTCTCTTCCATTGACTCCCTCAGCTCTTCTCCTCCTGGAAATGGCCACCTAGTTTCCCAATCATGCAGTGCGCTCCACCATGGTCTGACAATTCAGTGCATATTTATTGTCACTGGATGGATGACAAGAGAGAGGATGGAGGTGGATCCCCGTACAGGGTGCAAGCCTATTAATGATTGGACAGAACATGGGAGAAAGGGTCGAGAACACCTTTAATTGTCATGAATCCCAAAACAGCCTGGAGCCAGAAATTATGGGTGGAGAGTGGAGAACTGCCAGTGTGACCCTCCCCAACTATACCAGTGCAGATCCAGCAATTTCCCCTTCCCCCCACCATATCAGTACACACCCCTCCCCAACGATATCAGTGCAGAATCAGCAATTTGTTTGTCCCCCATGAAGTTAGTGCAGGCCCCTTCCCCACCATATCAGTGCAGGTTCCTCCCCATCATATCAGTGCAGGTTCCTCCCCACCATATCAGTGCAGGTTCCTCCCCATCATATCAGTGCAGGTTCCTCCCCATCATATCAGTGCAGGTTCCTCCCCACCATATCAGTGCAGGTTCCTCCCCACCATATCGGTGCAGGTTCCTCCCCATCATATCGGTGCAGGTTCCTCCCCACCATATCAGTGCAGGTTCCTCCCCATCATATCAGTGCAGGTTCCTCCCCACCATATCAGTGCAGGTTCCTCCCCATCATATCGGTGCAGGTTCCTCCCCATCATATCAGTGCAGGTTCCTCCCCATCATATCGGTGCAGGTTCCTCCCCATCATATCAGTGCAGGTTCCTCCCCACCATATCAGTGCAGGTTCCTCCCCACCATATCAGTGCAGGTTCCTCCCCATCATATCGGTGCAGGTTCCTCCCCATCATATCGGTGCAGGTTCCTCCCCATCATATCAGTGCAGGTTCCTCCCCATCATATCAGTGCAGGTTCCTCCCCATCATATCGGTGCAGGTTCCTCCCCATCATATCGGTGCAGGTTCCTCCCCATCATATCAGTGCAGGCCCCTTCCCCACCATATCAGTGCAGGTTCCTCCCCATCATATCAGTGCAGGTTCCTCCCCACCATATCAGTGCAGGTTCCTCCCCATCATATCAGTGCAGGTTCCTCCCCACCATATCAGTGCAGGTTCCTCCCCATCATATCGGTGCAGGTTCCTCCCCATCATATCGGTGCAGGTTCCTCCCCATCATATCGGTGCAGGTTCCTCCCCATCATATCGGTGCAGGTTCCTCCCCATCATATCAGTGCAGGTTCCTCCCCATCATATCAGTGCAGGCCCCTTCCCCACCATATCAGTGCAGGTTCCTCCCCATCATATCAGTGCAGGTTCCTCCCCACCATATCAGTGCAGGTTCCTCCCCATCATATCAGTGCAGGTTCCTCCCCACCATATCAGTGCAGGTTCCTCCCCATCATATCAGTGCAGGCCCCTTCCCCACCATATCAGTGCAGGTTCCTCCCCATGATATCAGTACAGGTTCCTCCCCGTCATATCAGTGCAGGTTCCTCCCCATGATATCAGTACAGGTTCCTCCCCGTCATATCAGTGCAAGTTCCTCCCCACCATATCAGTGCAGGTTCCTCCCCACCATATCAGTGCAGGTTCCTCCCCACCATATCAGTGCAGGTTCCTCCCCATCATATCAGTGCAGGTTCCTCCCCATCATATCAGTGCAGGTTCCTCCCCACCATATCAGTGCAGGTTCCTCCCCACCATATCAGTGCAGGTTCCTCCCCACCATATCAGTGCAGGTTCCTCCCCATGATATCAGTACAGGTTCCTCCCCGTCATATCAGTGCAGGTTCCTCCCCATGATATCAGTACAGGTTCCTCCCCG
Organism: Lithobates septentrionalis; assembly: GCA_037952835.1. Lineage (NCBI taxonomy): Eukaryota > Metazoa > Chordata > Amphibia > Anura > Ranidae > Lithobates > Lithobates septentrionalis. The sequence continues at coordinate 122,054 of JBBDGP010005813.1, read as the reverse complement.
TCATATCAGTGCAGGTTCCTCCCCACCATATCAGTGCAGGTTCCTCCCCATCATATCAGTGCAGGCCCCTTCCCCACCATATCAGTGCAGGTTCCTCCCCATCATATCAGTGCAGGCCCCTTCCCCACCATATCAGTGCAGGTTCCTCCCCATGATATCAGTACAGGTTCCTCCCCATCATATCAGTGCAGGTTCCTCCCCATCATATCAGTGCAGGTTCCTCCCCACGATATCAGTGCAGGTTCCTCCCCATCATATCAGTGCAGGTTCCTCCGCACCATATCAGTGCAGGTTCCTCCCCATCATATCAGTGCAGGCCCCTTCCCCACCATATCAGTGCAGGTTCCTCCCCATGATATCAGTACAGGTTCCTCCCCGTCATATCAGTGCAGGTTCCTCCCCACCATATCAGTGCAGGTTCCTCCCCATCATATCAGTGCAGGCCCCTTCCCCACCATATCAGTGCAGGTTCCTCCCCATCATATCAGTGCAGGCCCCTTCCCCACCATATCAGTGCAGGTTCCTCCCCATGATATCAGTACAGGTTCCTCCCCGTCATATCAGTGCAGGTTCCTCCCCACCATATCAGTGCAGGTTCCTCCCCATCATATCAGTGCAGGCCCCTTCCCCACCATATCAGTGCAGGTTCCTCCCCATCATATCAGTGCAGGCCCCTTCCCCACCATATCAGTGCAGGTTCCTCCCCACCATATCAGTGCAGGTTCCTCCCCACCATATCAGTGCAGGTTCCTCCCCATCATATCAGTGCAGGTTCCTTCCCATCATATCAGTGCAGGTTCCTCCCCACCATATCAGTGCAAGTTCCTCACCATCATATCAGTGCAGGTTCCTCCCCACCATATCAGTGCAGGTTCCTCCCCATGATATCAGTACAGGTTCCTCCCCGTCATATCAGTGCAGGTTCCTCACCATCATATCAGTGCAGGCCCCTTCCCCACCATATCAGTGCAGGTTCCTCCCCATGATATCAGTGCAGGTTCCTCCACATCATATCAGTGCAGGTTCCTCCCCACCATATCAGTGCAGGTTCCTCCACATCATATCAGTGCAGGTTCCTCCCCACCATATCAGTGCAGGTTCCTCCCCATCATATCAGTGCAGGTTCCTCCCCATCATATCAGTGCAGGTTCCTCCCCATCATATCAGTGCAGGTTCCTCTCCATCATATCAGTGCAGGTTCCTCCCCACCATATCAGTGCAGGTTCCTCCCCATCATATCAGTGCAGGTTCCTCCCCATCATATCAGTGCAGGTTCCTCCCCACCATATCAGTGCAGGTTCCTCCCCATCATATCAGTGCAGGTTCCTCCCCATCATATCAGTGCAGGTTCCTCCCCATCATATCAGTGCAGGGCCCTTCCCCACCATATCAGTGCAGGTTCCTCCCCACCATATCAGTGCAGGTTCCTCCCCATCATATCAGTGCAGGTTCCTCCCCATCATATCAGTGCAGGTTCCTCCCCATCATATCAGTGCAGGTTCCTCTCCATCATATCAGTGCAGGTTCCTCCCCACCATATCAGTGCAGGTTCCTCCCCATCATATCAGTGCAGGTTCCTCCCCATCATATCAGTGCAGGTTCCTCCCCACCATATCAGTGCAGGTTCCTCCCCATCATATCAGTGCAGGTTCCTCCCCATCATATCAGTGCAGGTTCCACCCCACCATATCAGTGCAGGTTCCTCCCCACCATATCAGTGCAGGTTCCTCCCCATCATATCAGTGCAGGTTCCTCCCCATCATATCAGTGCAGGTTCCTCCCCATCATATCAGTGCAGGTTCCACCCCACCATATCAGTGCAGGTTCCTCCCCATCATATCAGTGCAGGGCCCTTCCCCACCATATCAGTGCAGGTTCCTCCCCATCATATCAGTGCAGGTTCCTCCCCACCATATCAGTGCAGGTTCCTCCCCATGATATCAGTGCAGGTTCCTCACCATCATATCAGTGCAGGCCCCTTCCCCACCATATCAGTGCAGGTTCCTCCCCACGATATCAGTGCAGGTTCCTCCACATCATATCAGTGCAGGTTCCTCCACATCATATCAGTGCAGGTTCCTCCCCACCATATCAGTGCAGGTTCCTCCCCACCATATCAGTGCAGGTTCCTCCCCATCATATCAGTGCAGGTTCCTCCCCATCATATCAGTGCAGGTTCCTCCCCACCATATCAGTGCAGGTTCCTCCCCACCATATCAGTGCAGGTTCCTCCCCATCATATCAGTGCAGGTTCCTCCCCATCATATCAGTGCAGGTTCCTCCCCACCATATCAGTGCAGGTTCCTCCCCATCATATCAGTGCAGGTTCCTCCCCACCATATCAGTGCAGGTTCCTCCCCACCATATCAGTGCAGGTTCCTCCCCATCATATCAGTGCAGGCCCCTTCCCCACCATATCAGTGCAGGTTACTCCCCATCATATCAGTGCAGGTTCCTCCCCATCATATCAGTGCAGGTTCCTCCCCACCATATCAGCGCAGGTTCCTCCCCACCATATCAGCGCAGGTTCCTCCCCACCATATCAGCGCAGGTTCCTCCCCACCATATCAGTGCAGGTTCCTCCCCATCATATCAGTGCAGGTTCCTCCCCATCATATCAGTGCAGGTTCCTCCCCACCATATCAGTGCAGGTTCCTCCCCACCATATCAGTGCAGGTTCCTCCCCACCATATCAGTGCAGGTTCCTCCCCACCATATCAGTGCAGGTTCCTCCCCATCATATCAGTGCAGGTTCCTCCCCATCATATCAGTGCAGGTTCCTCCCCATCATATCAGTGCAGGTTCCTCCCCATCATATCAGTGCAGGTTCCTCCACATCATATCAGTGCAGGCCCCTTCCCCACCATATCAGTGCAGGTTCCTCCACATCATATCAGTGCAGGTTCCTCCTCACCATATCAGTGCAGGTTCCTCCACATCATATCAGTGCAGGTTCCTCCCCATCATATCAGTGCAGGTTCCTCCCCATCATATCAGTGCAGGTTCCTCCCCACCATATCAGTGCAGGTTCCTCCACGTCATATCAGTGCAGGTTTCTCCCCGTCATATCAGTGCAGGTTCCTCCCCATCATATCAGTGCAGGTTCCTCCCCACCATATCAGTGCAGGTTCCTCCACATCATATCAGTGCAGGTTTCTCCCCATCATATCAGTGCAGGTTCCTCCCCATCATATCAGTGCAGGTTCCTCCCCATCATATCAGTGCAGGTTCCTCCACATCATATCAGTGCAGGTTCCTCCCCATCATATCAGTGCAGGTTCCTCCCCACCATATCAGTGCAGGTTCCTCCCCACCATATCAGTGCAGGTTCCACCCCACCATATCAGTGCAGGTTCCTCCCCACCATATCAGTGCAGGTTCCTCCCCATCATATCAGTGCAGGTTCCTCCCCACCATATCAGTGCAGGTTCCTCCCCACCATATCAGTGCAGGTTCCTCCCCATCATATCAGTGCAGGTTCCTCCCCACCATATCAGTGCAGGTTCCTCCCCACCATATCGGTGCAGGTTCCTCCCCACCATATCAGTGCAGGTTCCTCCCCATCATATCAGTGCAGGTTCCTCCCCATCATATCAGTGCAGGTTCCTCCCCACCATATCAGTGCAGGTTCCTCCCCATCATATCAGTGCAGGTTCCTCCTCACCATATCAGTGCAGGTTCCTCCCCACCATATCAGTGCAGGTTCCTCCCCACCATATCAGTGCAGGTTCCACCCCACCATATCAGTGCAGGTTCCTCCCCACCATATCAGTGCAGGTTCCTCCACATCATATCAGTGCAGGTTCCTCCCCATCATATCAGTGCAGGTTCCTCCCCATCATATCAGTGCAGGTTCCTCCCCATCATATCAGTGCAGGTTCCTCCCCATCATATCAGTGCAGGTTCCTCCCCATCATATCAGTGCAGGTTCCTCCCCATCATATCAGTGCAGGTTCCTCCCCATCATATCAGTGCAGGTTCCTCCCCACCATATCAGTGCATGTTCCTCCCCACCATATCAGTGCAGGTTCCTCCCCATCATATCAGTGCAGGTTCCACCCCACCATATCAGTGCAGGTTCCTCCCCATCATATCAGTGCAGGTTCCTCCCCACCATATCAGTGCAGGTTCCTCCCCATCATATCAGTGCAGGTTCCTCTCCATCATATCAGTGCAGGTTCCTCCCCATCATATCAGTGCAGGTTCCTCCCCACCATATCAGTGCCGGTTCCTCCCCACCATATCAGTGCATGTTCCTCCCCATCATATCAGTGCAGGTTCCTCCCCACCATATCAGTGCAGGTTCCTCCCCACCATATCAGTGCAGGTTCCTCCCCATCATATCAGTGCAGGTTCCTCCCCACCATATCAGTGCAGGTTCCTCCCCACCATATCAGTGCAGGTTCCTCCCCGTCATATCAGTGCAGGTTCCTCCCCACCATATCAGTGCAGGTTCCTCCCCACCATATCAGTGCAGGTTCCTCCCCGTCATATCAGTGCAGGTTCCTCCCCACCATATCAGTGCAGGTTCCTCCCCACCATATCAGTGCAGGTTCCTCCCCATCATATCAGTGCAGGTTCCTCTCCATCATATCAGTGCAGGTTCCTCCCCATCATATCAGTGCAGGTTCCTCCCCACCATATCAGTGCAGGTTCCTCCCCACCATATCAGTGCAGGTTCCTCCCCATCATATCAGTGCAGGTTCCTCCCCACCATATCAGTGCAGGTTCCTCCCCACCATATCAGTGCAGGTTCCTCCCCATCATATCAGTGCAGGTTCCTCCCCACCATATCAGTGCAGGTTCCTCCCCACCATATCAGTGCAGGTTCCTCCCCACCATATCAGTGCAGGTTCCTCCCCACCATATCAGTGCAGGTTCCTCCCCACCATATCAGTGCAGGTTCCTCCCCATCATATCAGTGGTGAGTAGTGAATGTTGTAGGAAATGTTATAAAACAGACGAAGTATTTTCATTTATTTTAAGAATAAAAGAAGGCGTGTCACGGCTGAATTCCGTGGTGACTTCGCCCATCAAACTCCACCTATAACTATAATATCACCTTTGGGTGGACAGACCCTTTAAGAAACAATGCAAGTCTGGTTGTTTGTCAGTTCTGTATTTCTCCATGCGGGACATGTCATAAATCGGAATTCCCCTTTAAGATACATAATATACACATTACAATATCATCCATTCAAACAATTTTTCAAACAAAAACCAGGTGGGACTTTACCTGTACTGTACCTTGCAGGGTCTAATATATATATAAATACACCAAAATACCAAAAAGGCTTAAAAAATAAACAAATCTTTAATTTCCATATACAAAGGGTTCGATTTTAAAAAGTTGAATATAACTGGTTAACACCCCAGTTACTGTAAGTCTGTCCAGGGTGTGCTGGTCCTGGCTGAAGAATCACGAAAACTGGAAATGTACAGTGACCATCAATAATCTGCCAATGAGATCGCAGTGGGCGTGGCCAGGATCGCAGGGTGTCACCTGAGCTCCATATAAAGATTTCATGGCGCCCCCAATCATTGGCTCCTTAAACTTTGATCACATGACGCTGCATCACTGCCTAATATTTATTGATCATATCCCCGATGTATAAAACTTTCCTCTGAGGTCTCATCGGTTTCTCCTGAGTGTCCCAGACGGGTCTTTTTATAAAGACGTGAATGTGACCTTCTCCAGACATTCTCTGGTGGAGAATCCTCCCGGTCCATGTGGGTTATATGAGACCAATTCCCCACCAGAGAATGTTCACTGAAAGTCACAGCCAATGCTTTACCAATAAATGATCCCCTTTCTGAACATAAAAGTTATTTGTACCAAAAGTAGCCGAGATTGACCAAAAATATCAACCAGATGGATTCCACAATGTGAGGACATTCATGGTGGAGCAGAAAGAGAGGCCGTATTAGGGCGGAGGAAAAGGGGAGCACAGCTCATGGAGGTACAGCGGGATGAGGGGGTGCAGCGGGATGAATGGGCTGCAGCGGGATGAGGGGGTGCAGCGGGATGAATGGGGTGCAGCGGGATGAGGGGGTGCAGCGGGATGAGGGGGTGCAGCGGGATGAATGGGGTGCAGCGGGATGAATGGGGTGCAGCGGGATGAGGTGTGCAGTGGGATTAGGGAGTGCAGTGGGATGGTGAGGGGGTGTAGCAGGATGTGGGGTACAGTAGGATGTGGGGTGTAGTAGGATAAGGGAGTGCAGTGGGATGAGGGGTTACAGCAGAATGAGGTGGTGCAGCGGGATGAGGGGGTGCAGTGGGATAAGGAAGTGCAGTGGGATTAGGGAGTGCAGTGGGATGGTGAGGGGGTGTAGCAGGATGTGGGGTACAGTAGGATGTGGGGTGTAGTAGGATAAGGGAGTGCAGTGGGATGAGGGGTTACAGCAGAATGAGGTGGTGCAGCGGGATGAGGGGGTGCAGTGGGATAAGGAAGTGTAGTGGGATGAGGGGGTGCAGTGGGATGAGGGGGTGCAGTGGGATAAGGAAGTGTAGTGGGATGAGGGGGTGCAGTGGGATGAGGGGGTGCAGTGGGATGAGGGGGTGCAGTGGGATGAGGGGGTGCAGTGGGATGAGGAAGTGTAGTGGGATGAGGGGGTGCAGTGGGATGAGGGGGTGCAGTGGGATAAGGAAGTGTAGTGGGATGAGGGGGTGCAGTGGGATGAGGGGGTGCAGCGGGATGTTTAAGTATAGCGGGATGAGGGGGGTGTATTTGGTGGCTTATTCTCTCTCCTCCACTATGGAGGTCAGGTGATACCAGCAGGATACCCCCTTCCCTCTGCTCAGCTCTTGCTTGGTAAATACCCATCTCTTATCTTTTGCTCTCGGTTGTATGGAGAAGCTCGATGGGGACATTCCCAGGACTCACTTATTTTTAGCTGCCATATACTGTAGATGAAGTGAAAGTATTTTGTGGTTTAGGAAGTTTAGAAGGGACTTTTCCCGTCCCGGCTTGTGAAGGACAATCAGAAATGTGGTAGGTGAAAGGGAGGCCGGAATTTCCCAACTTTTCCCCAAACCAACAACTGCGATATGGAAGACCAAAGTGACCTCATCAAAGATGGCCGAAACCAGCCGAGTGTGGACCATATTACACCTTATATACTGACATACCGAATACTTCCTTATATACTGCCTCATATACCTCCCTATATACAGTTCTATATTCTTCCCTGTATACAGCCTGATATACACTCTCTTATATACACTCTCCTATATACAGCCTTATATACACTCTCCTATATACAGCTTCATATACACTCTCCTATATACAGCCTGATATACACTCTCCTATATACAGCCTGATATACACTCTCTTATATACACTCTCCTATATACAGCCTGATATATACTCTCCTATATACAGCCTGATATACACTCTCCTATATACAGCCTGATATACACTCTCCTATATACGGCCTCACATTGGGTGGATGGAAGATTGTACAATGATGAAGCAGACCCCCCACTGCCCCTCATTGGCAGAGCAGATACATTTTTCCCTTTTATGGTTAAACAGTCAAATGCCAAAAAAAATCATTACAGGAAATACATCGCCCCATCCTGACCAAGTCTGGGTCTCCACAATGGCGGAGCCATTGGTTATCCTCCATGCTCAGGGCTCTCTGGCACTTTGTGGAGGAACGTTCAGGGCCAGGACAGGGTGGTGAGGTCATGGGTTGGTATGGGTGGTGAGGTCACGGGTTGGTTTGGACGGTGAGGTCATGGGTTGGTATGGGTGGTGAGGTCACGGGTTGGTTTGGACGGTGAGGTCAGGTCACAGGCTGGTTTGGACGGTGAGGTCATGGGTTGGTTTGGGCGGTGAGGTCATGGGTTGGTTTGGACGGTGAGGTCATGGGTTGGTTTGGGCGGTGAGGTCAGGTCACGGGTTTGTTCGGGCGGTGAGGTCATGGGTTGGTTTGGGCGGTGAGGTCACGGGTTGGTTTGGGCGGTGAGGTCAGGTCACGGGTTGGTTTGGACGGTGAGGTCAGGTCACAGGCTGGTTTGGACGGTGAGGTCATGGGTTGGTTTGGGCGGTGAGGTCATGGGTTGGTTTGGGCGGTGAGGTCATGGGTTGGTTTGGGCGGTGAGGTCATGGGTTGGTTTGGGCGGTGAGGTCAGGTCACGGGTTCGTTCGGGCGGTGAGGTCAGGTCACAGGCTGGTTTGGACGGTGAGGTCATGGGTTGGTTTGGGCGGTGAGGTCATGGGTTGGTTTGGGCGGTGAGGTCATGGGTTGGTTTGGGCGGTGAGGTCAGGTCACGGGTTCGTTCGGGCGGTGAGGTCATGGGTTGGTTTGGGCGGTGAGGTCACGGGTTGGTTTGGGCGGTAAGGTCAGGTCACGGGTTGGTTTGGACGGTGAGGTCAGGTCACAGGCTGGTTTGGACGGTGAGGTCATGGGTTGGTTTGGGCGGTGAGGTCATGGGTTGGTTTGGGCGGTGAGGTCATGGGTTGGTTTGGGCGGTGAGGTCATGGGTTGGTTTGGGCGGTGAGGTCATGGGTTGGTTTGGGCGGAAAGGTCATGGGTTGGTTTGGGCGGAAAGGTCAGGTCACGGGTTCGTTCGGGCGGTGAGGTCATGGGTTGGTTTGGGCGGTGAGGTTACGGGTTGGTTTGGACGGTGAGGTCATGGGTTGGTTTTGGCAGTAAGGTCAGGTGACAGGCTGGACGGTAAGGTCATGGGTTGGTTTGGGGGGTGAGGTTACGGGTTGGTTTGGGCGGTGAGGTCACGGGTTGGTTTGGGTGGTAAGGTCAGGTCATGGGTTGGTTTGGGCGGTGAAGTTACAGGTTGGTTTGGGCAGTAAGGTCATGTCACGGGTTAGTTTGGGCGCTGAGGTCATGAGTTGGTTTGGGTGGTGAGGTCATGGGTTGGTTTGGGCGGTGAGGTCATGGGTTGGTTTGGGCGGTAAGGTGGGGTTACGGGTTGGTTTGGGCGCTGAGGTCATGGATTGGTTGGGTTTTAATTCCTTCCATTACCATACACAACTCCTCCCACTGTCATTCATAACTCCTCCCATTACCATACACAACTCCTCCCATTACCATACACAACTCCTCCCATTACCATACACAACTCCTCCCATTACCATACACAACTCCTCCCATTACCATACACAACTCCTCCCATTACCATACACAACTCCTCCCATTACCATACACAACTCCTCCCACTGTCAAACACAACTCCTCCCACTGTCAAACACAACTCCTCCCACTGTCAAACACAACTCCTCCCACTGTCAAACACAACTCCTCCCACTGTCAAACATAACTCCTCCCACTGTCAAACATAACTCCTCCCACTGTCAAACATAACTCCTCCCACTGTCAAACATAACTCCTCCCACTGTCATTCATAACTTCTCCCACTGTCATGCATAACTCCTCCCACTGTCATGCATAACTCCTCCCACTGTCATGCATAACTCCTCCCACTGTCATGCATAACTCCTCCCACTGTCATGCATAACTCCTCCCACTGTCATGCATAACTCCTCCCACTGTCATGCATAACTCCTCCCACTGTCATGCATAACTCCTCCCACTGTCATGCATAACTCCTCCCACTGTCATATCCTGCTCCTCCCATTGCCATACGCAACTCCTTCTATTACCATACACAACCCCTCCCACTGCCATACACAACTCCTCACATTGCCATATATCACTTCCCAATGCCATACATAACTCCTCCAACTACCATACACAACCCCTCCCATTACCATACACAGCCCCTCCCAATGCCATACACAACCCCTCCCATTACCATACACAGCCCCTCCCAATGCCATACACAACCCCTCCCATTACCATACACAGCCCCTCCCAATGCCATACACAGCCCCTCCCAATGCCATACACAGCCCCTCCCAATGCCATACACAGCCCCTCCCAATGCCATACACAGCCCCTCCCAATGCCATACACAACTCCTTTCACTGCCATACACAACCCCTCCCACTGTCCCATACAATTTATTCCACAATCTCACATACATCATTTCCCTGCTCATAGCTCTTTCCATTATGCCACGTGACTCCTCAATTGCACTCTCATGTGGTTAGTCAATTTTCTCCACATAGTCCCTCCCATTGATCAATATAACCCCTCCCACTATTCTAGTTAATCCCCCCCAAAGCTTGGTAGCAGCTGATTTGAATTGTCTTATAAAGAAATGTCTTAACAGACAAAAGTAGAGCCGTTTCATTGTTCCTCTCATACCCTGCGAAGGAGCAATCTTCGCTTTATGAAAATGGTCTGGGATGGGCAATGTCTCTCCAAATCTCCACTATAATGACTTAGGATCGGTCTGTCTCTGGATCTCCTCTGCAATGATCATGACCTGGGAGCCACCTATTTCTAGATCTCCTCTGCAATGATCATGACCCGGGAGCCACCTATTTCTAGATCTCCTCTGCAATGATCATGACCCGGGAGCCACCTATTTCTAGATCTCCTCTGCAATGATCATGACCTGGGAGCCACCTATTTCTAGATCTCCTCTGCAATGATCGTGACCTGGGAGCCACCTATTTCTAGATCTCCTCTGCAATGATCGTGACCTGGGAGCCACCTATTTCTAGATCTCCTCTGCAATGATCGTGACCTGGGAGCCACCTATTTCTAGATCTCCTCTGCAATGATCGTGACCTGGGAGCCACCTATTTCTAGATCTCCTCTGCAATGATCGTGACCTGGGAGCCACCTATTTCTAGATCTCCTCTGCAATGATCGTGACCTGGGAGCCACCTATTTCTAGATCTCCTCTGCAATGATCGTGACCTGGGAGCCACCTATTTCTGGATCTCCTCTGCAATGATCGTGACCTGGGAGCCACCTATTTCTAGATCTCCTCTGCAATGATCGTGACCCGGGAGCCACCTATTTCTAGATCTCCTCTGCAATGATCGTGACCCGGGAGCCACCTATTTCTAGATCTCCTCTGCAATGATCATGACCTGGGAGCCACCTATTTCTAGATCTCCTCTGCAATGATCATGACCTGAAACTGGACCATCTCTGCATTATCTGTACAACAATCGTGACTTGGGATTGGTCCATCTCTGGATCTACTATACAACAATAGTGACCTGGTACTGTTTTTTTCTCTGGAACTCCTCTTTATTGATCATGGCTTGGAAATGGTCTATCTCAAGATCTTCTCTTTAACAATCATGATCTGCAATCGGTCTATCTTTATATCTCCTCCTTAACGACCATGGCTTGGGCTCAATCCATCTCCGAATCTCTTGTACAAGAATAGTGACTCTGGATCTGATCTTTATGGATCGTGACCTGGGATCACTCTTTCACTGGATCTCTTCTATAGCAATCATCACCTGGGACAAGTCCATCTCTGGATCTCCTCTATAATGATCATGACTTGAGACCAGTCTATCTCTGCATCTCCTCCGTAACATTGGTGACCTGAGGCCAGTCTTTCTCTGGATCTCCTCCTCCGTGAGAATTGTTATTTATTTAGATTGTTTTTTATTAATACGTTTTAAGTCCATCTCTTGATCTCCTCTATAATGATCATGACATGAGGCCGGCCTATCTCTGGATCTCCCCATAGCAATCATGACCTAGAACAAGTCTATCTCTGGATCTCCTCTATGACTATAATGACTCAGGATCAGTCTCTATAATGATAGAGTCCTGGGAGTGGTCTATCTCTGGAATTCTTGATGACCTGGGACACATGACGTCCCTCCATTCTGTCTTCAAATTTCTCACTAAAATTTTGCAAGGTGAGTCACACAATTTTTGCACAGTAGCCAAGCTTTTCAAACCAACGGAATGAACTGGGTCAGACAGATTGGGGGCCGAAGACCTTATTCACAGCGGAGTTCCCAGTCAATGGCGATGGCCATCCAGGATCCCCTATGTTTTTGGAGACAAATAATGTTTCTTGTGGATTGCAGTTGACGTCATATCTGCTCAGTCACTATCTACATGAAAGAGAGAAGAAGTTATATTACTCCATATGTTTATAGATCTGAGTATACTCATTAGTTACATCATAATTGCTCAGTGTATAGTGCAGCTGCATGACGCTAGGTATGGTGGTAATCCATAATGTATGGGATGGGTGACAACTTAAGTAAAAGTAATCAGCTTCTTTTTGGAGGAACCCTGATGTACCACACAGCTGATGAGGCTCATCTATTTGTCTGCAGCAGAATATGGACCCCCCCCCTCTATCTCCCTGGGAATGGCATGAAGGTCCACAAAAACGAGCTCATCCTGGTACTGTCCATACCGCTCATGAGAACCACCTCAGACAGGAAGGGACTAATGATCACCCATGCTGCTTGTATGACCACAGAGACAATAAGAACAATAAATTATGGATACTGTATAAAAAAAACTCTTACCTGCCTTTCCTTGTTGGTACTCTCGTCGCCAACAACCTGGAAGGAGATACGAGTCATGATTAACAGGATCTCTGGAAACAATTTTCTTTCTATGGGCTCAATGGAAGGACCTGGTCTACTGATACACCACCCCCCCCCCCCCCTTGGAGATATAATAATAATAATAATAATAATAATACAAGGACGAGGCCCTTCCTGGGCCAACTTTCTGGCCACGAAGAACAAAAACAGGCTCAGTTATTACAGGAGGCCATCAATTCTAGCCAGCTTCATCCATCCTATATAGCATCTATAGATCCTCCAATGCTGACAGTCATAAGGGCTCAAATGGGTTGTTCACAGAGATGGAGCCTTTGGTGACCATTGAGGGCAATCAGAGAGGAACAGAACCATCCGCACCATCCAACACTGCCCTGGACAGTTTTTCCCTGCTTATAACAGTCAATTGTGTTGACTGTCCTGGGTCTAGAAGACAAAAATTGGGACAAGCCCACATGTCTGCTTCTATGGTTGGAGCCAGATATAAGCTTTGTCGATACATCAGACACTCTACAACTATTTATATTTACTGGAAACCTGCAGGCAGGAGGTGGATGCTATATGTAGTATGGGAGAGCTCAAAACTGGGAATATTTTGGTCAGATGTTTTATCACTGAATCTTTCCATGTTCAAGCCTCATAGAATATGTCTCTGCTCCATGGTGGCCATCTCCAGCTACTGAAATTCACTAGATTATCACTCATTATCTTACCTGTGGGGAAGGAGAATGGTTTCTTTAGCACCAGGATTACAACCACTATAGCGATAATGAGAAGAACCACCAGCATGATAATGGAGTTCCGCACAGCAGGGGCCACGCCATATTGTTTCCCAGTCTCATTGTTCTCGCCTGTCACTTCCAGCACATCTGCTGAGAAAAAAGCTGTCACTAGCACTAGAGTAACCAAATTCCCAGCTAGAGAAGTATCCCACCAGAGAAATACCCAACCAGAGAAATAACCCACTGAAGAAAAACTTAACCTGGAGAAATACCCAACTGGAGAAATACCCAACCGGAGAAACACCCCACTGCAGAAATACCCAACAGGATAAATACCACTAGAGATATACTCAACTGGAGAAAGACCCCACTGGAAAAATACTATACTGAAAAAACACCCCGCCAGAGAAACACCCAACTGGAGAAACACCCAACTGGAGAAACACCCAACTGGAGAAACACCCAACTGGAGAAACACCCAACTGGAGAAACACCCAACTGGAGAAACACCCAACTGGAGAAACACCCAACTGGAGAAACACCCAACTGGAGAAACACCCAACTGGAGAAACACCCCACTAGAAAAATATTCAAGTGGAGAAACATCCCAATAGAGAAATACCCAACTGAAAAAACACCCCACTGGAGGAATACCCCATGTGAGAAACACCCCAATAGAGAAATACCTAGCTGCAGAACTACCCAACTGGTGAAACACCCCACTGGAGAAATATGCCATGGGAGAAACTCCCCAATAGAGAAATACCTAACCAGAGAATACCTCACCGGAGAAATGCCTCACTGGAGAAATACTCCATTGGAGAAAGACCAAACTGGAGAAATACCCATCCAGAGAGTAGCCCATCGGAGAAAAACGCCACTGGAGAAATACTCCAATGAAGAAAGGCCCAACTGGAGAAAGACCCCTCTGGTGATATCCCCAACCAGAGAAATACTCTTCTAGAGAAAAATCCTACCAGAGACATATGCCACTGGAGAAATACTAAGCCGGAGGCATACACAACCAGAGAAATACCCCACCACAGAAACACCCAAAGAGAGAATTACCCCACCAGAAAAATGCACCCATATATGAAGGAGTATCCCAATATATAAATATTCCAGAGCAGATATGCCCCAGTCTATAAATATTTCAGTGGGCCAATATATCAATACTTAGGAATACTCCATCTTGGGAAATATGTGAATATAAACCATACAGTCTATATAAATTAGACAAATATATAGGCAACGCTAATAAACCTGTAAATACTTCTCCAGGGCCTCTCCCATCCTCTGGAACTCCCTGCCCCGGTATGTCCTATCAGCCCCTAACCTGTCCACCTTTAAGAGATCCCTGAAAACTCATTTATTCAGGGAAGCCTATCCCACACCCACCTAACAACTGTCCCCAAGCCACCCCCATAAAATCATCCCCCGCAACTACTACCTTTTGTACCACCACCCCCTCCCTTTAGAATGTAAGCTCTGCGAGCAGGGCCCTCCTGTATTGAACTGTAATTGTGTTGTCTCCCCTCTACATTGTAAAGCGCTGCGTAACACTATTGGTGCTTTAAAAAAAATTGTGTATAATAATGATAATAATAATAATACACACCAAATACCTATAATACAGGATTTTACTCATTCCATTTAGTCATATATTTCTGTTTCATAACTCCTCCCATTACACCCACAACCCCTCCTATTACTCTACAAACCCTTCCCTCCTAAAACTTCCTCTCTTTACCCCATAACACCTCTTATTACTACCTAAACCATTGCCATTATACCCTGAACCCCTCCTATTCCTCCCATAGCTCCTCCCCTTACTTGTACAACTCCTCCTATTACTCTCCAAACTCTTATTATAGGCCTAACCAGCCCACTACTCCATGTAACTCCTCCATATATGTCAATGTAGCTCCCTCCAGTGTACAGTACATTAGGTAACTCACAGGTGAGGTTCCCGCTTGCAGTGAGGATGACACAGGAGAAGTTGGTGGTGGAGGTGACATTTATGGTGACTGTACTGGTCACATTAATAAAGTCTTTGTCCCGATCAATGTCATTGTGAATGTGGCGCTCATGTATTGGTGTCCCATCACTGGCGTTAATCCACGTGATCTCTGGCTGCGGAGCCCCCCCTTGTGTGGTACAAGTGAGTTTCAGCTCTGGGTTCCTCTCGCTTGGTGGGGCACTTGTGATGACTGGCGTACTGTAGTTTGCTGTGGGCACAGAAACCTTGTTAGAGGTGGCAGCCAATATGACATTGTGGATTAGGAGCTGTAATGGGTGCGGCAGCTGCCCCACATGTGCGTCTTATTTGTGTCTTACCTGTCACGTGCAGCTCTGTGGTATTCTTGAGTAGTTCCTGAATGGACGTTTTCCCACAAAATACAAAACAGTCGTATATTCCACTGTCATTCGACCTTAAGTGTGACAGGTGGAGAGTGAAATCCCCATTACTCAGGTTGGTGAGATTCAGAGATGCTCGCCCTCGATATTCCTCATGCTGTTCATTTGTATTTAAGTTCTCCTTAATTACTCCAGCCACCAGTATATCTTTACCATCCAATTTCCGCTGCCAGTATACCAGGAGGTACTGTATGGGGCATGTCCGCTGCTGCAGCTCACAAGGTAAGGACACCGAGCCCCTCAATCTTGCTTCCAGAGCCTCACCAGAGCCCCAAACTACTAAAGAAGACAGATAAAAACATGTTTATCAGACCAAAAATGTGTAATTAAAATGATCCCATACATTGCAAATTACTGGCAAAAATATCTCTCCCCCCCTTTCTCTTGCTGCTTCCGACTGCTAGTCCCACCAGATGTGGTGATGTCACTTCTGTGCTGATTACTGTTCTCCTTGCTGGAGAGAAAGCCATACCTGAGGACCCCCAGTGCAAGAATCTCCCTGCTGCATGTCCTCTGTGGATCAGAGCTTCCCTACCTCTTCTGGTTCTTCATCATTACAGCACCACTCATGGGGGGGCGCTCTGACAGGAAGCAGAAAAGTCCTGCCTCTGCCAAGATGGCCACCACCACTAAGTGCAGAACAAGGCCTAGTAAGCTCTCACAGTTCACGTCCTCTTAAGGGAATATTACTTTAACTGGTTTCTATTTACTTTTATACAAAGTGAGGAAGAAAACACTCAAAATGGAGATTTCCAGGGTGCAGATTTTATGGCTTTTACCATTTCATAGATTATTACATCTGTGTTCATTGAGTTAATAATTAGTAGAGGAATGAGGCAGAAAACCTCATTGATCGATCTGTCACCTTCCCTCCATGCACCGAGCCTCGGTAACATTAACCCTCTCCACATTATTATACAGGATTCATCATAATTATGATAATAATATTATCTCCACAAACCCAACACTAATATTAACCCTTCCAGTAATACTATGATGAACCCTCCCCATAAACCCAACACTAATATTACCCCTTCCAGTAATATTATGATGAACCCCCATAACCCCAACACTAATATTCACCCTTCCAGTAATATTATGATGAACCCCCATAACCCCAACACTAATATTCACCCTTCCAGTAATATTATAATAAACCCTCCCCATAACCCCAACACTAATATTACCCCTTCCAGTAATATTATGATGAACCCTCCCCATAACCCCAACACTAATATTTACCCTTCCAGTAATACTATGATGAACCCTCCCCATAACCCCAACACTAATATTACCCCTTCCAGTAATATTATGATGAACCCCCATAACCCCAATACTAATATTCACCCTTCCAGTAATATTATGATGAACCCCCATAACCCCAACACTAATATTCACCCTTCCAGTAATATTATGATGAACCCTCCCCATAACCCCAACACTAATATTTACCCTTCCAGTAATACTATGATGAACCCTCCCCATAACCCCAACACTAATATTTACCCTTCCAGTAATACTATGATGAACCCTCCCCATAACCCCAACACTAATATTACCCCTTCCAGTACCACTATGATGAACCCTCCCCATAACCCCAACACTAATATTACCCCTTCCAGTACCACTATGATGAACCCTCCCCATAACCCCAACACTAAAATTAACCCTTCCAGTACCACTATGATGAACCCTCCCCATAACCCCAACACTAATATTACCCCTTCCAGTACCACTATGATGAACCCTCCCCATAACCCCAACACTAATATTAACCCTTCCAGTAATACTATGATGAACCCTCCCCATAACCCCAACACTAATATTACCCCTTCCAGTAATACTATGATGAACCCTCCCCATAACCCCAACACTAATATTCACCCTTCCAGTACCACTATGATGAACCCTCCCCATAACCCCAACACTAAAATTAACCCTTCCAGTACCACTATGATGAACCCTCCCCATAACCCTAACACTAAAATTAACCCTTCCAGTACCACTATGATGAACCCTCCCCATAACCCCAACACTAACATTAACCCTTCCAGTAATACTATGATGAACCCTCCCCATAACCCTAACACTAATATTACCCCTTCCAGTACCACTATGATGAACCCTCCCCATAACCCCAACACTAAAATTAACCCTTCCAGTACCACTATGATGAACCCTCCCCATAACCCCAACACTAATATTACCCCTTCCAGTAATACTATAATGAACCCTCCCCATAACCCCAACACTAAAATTAACCCTTCCAGTAATACTATAATGAACCCTCCCCATAACCCCAACACTAATATTAACCCTTCCAGTAATATTATGATGAACCCCCATAACCCCAACACTAATATTACCCCTTCCAGTAATATTATGATGAACCCTCCCCATAACCCCAACACTAATATTTACCCTTCCAGTAATACTATGATGAACCCTCCCCATAACCCCAACACTAATATTAACCCTTCCAGTACCACTATGATGAACCCTCCCCATAACCCCAACACTAAAATTAACCCTTCCAGTAATACTATGATGAACCCTCCCCATAACCCCAACACTAATATTAACCCTTCCAGTACCACTATGATGAACCCTCCCCATAACCCCAACACTAATATTACCCCTTCCAGTACCACTATGATGAACCCTCCCCATAACCCCAACACTAAAATTAACCCTTCCAGTACCACTATGATGAACCCTCCCCATAACCCCAACACTAATATTACCCCTTCCAGTAATATTATGATGAACCCCCATAACCCCAACACTAATATTACCCCTTCCAGTAATATTATGATGAACCCCCATAACCCCAACACTAATATTTACCCTTCCAGTAATACTATGATGAACCCTCCCCATAACCCCAACACTAATATTACCCCTTCCAGTAATATTATGATGAACCCCCATAACCCCAATACTAATATTCACCCTTCCAGTAATATTATGATGAACCCCCATAACCCCAACACTAATATTCACCCTTCCAGTAATATTATAATAAACCCTCCCCATAACCCCAACACTAATATTAACCCTTCCAGTACCACTATGATGAACCCTCCCCATAACCCCAACACTAAAATTAACCCTTCCAGTAATACTATGATGAACCCTCCCCATAACCCCAACACTAATATTAACCCTTCCAGTACCACTATGATGAACCCTCCCCATAACCCCAACACTAATATTACCCCTTCCAGTACCACTATGATGAACCCTCCCCATAACCCCAACACTAAAATTAACCCTTCCAGTACCACTATGATGAACCCTCCCCATAACCCCAACACTAATATTACCCCTTCCAGTACCACTATGATGAACCCTCCCCATAACCCCAACACTAATATTAACCCTTCCAGTAATACTATGATGAACCCTCCCCATAACCCCAACACTAATATTACCCCTTCCAGTAATACTATGATGAACCCTCCCCATAACCCCAACACTAATATTCACCCTTCCAGTACCACTATGATGAACCCTCCCCATAACCCTAACACTAAAATTAACCCTTCCAGTACCACTATGATGAATCCTCCCCATAACCCCAACACTAACATTAACCCTTCCAGTAATACTATGATGAACCCTCCCCATAACCCTAACACTAATATTACCCCTTCCAGTACCACTATGATGAACCCTCCCCATAACCCCAACACTAAAATTAACCCTTCCAGTACCACTATGATGAACCCTCCCCATAACCCCAACACTAATATTACCCCTTCCAGTAATACTATAATGAACCCTCCCCATAACCCCAACACTAATATTAACCCTTCCAGTACCACTATGATGAACCCTCCCCATAACCCCAACACTAAAATTAACCCTTCCAGTAATACTATAATGAACCCTCCCCATAACCCCAACACTAATATTACCCCTTCCAGTAATACTATAATGAACCCTCCCCATAACCCCAACACTAATATTAACCCTTCCAGTACCACTATGATGAACCCTCCCCATAACCCCAACACTAAAAATTAACCCTTCCAGTAATACTATGATGAACCCTCCCCATAACCCCAACACTAATATTAACCCTTCCAGTACCACTATGATGAACCCTCCCCATAACCCCAACACTAATATTACCCCTTCCAGTAATACTATGATGAACCCCCATAACCCCAACACTAATATTAACCCTTCCAGTACCACTATGATGAACCCTCCCCATAACCCCAACACTAAAATTAACCCTTCCAGTACCACTATGATGAACCCTCCCCATAACCCCAACACTAAAATTAACCCTTCCAGTAATACTATGATGAACCCTCCCCATAACCCCAACACTAACATTAACCCTTCCAGTACCACTATGATGAACCCTCCCCATAACCCCAACACTAATATTACCCCTTCCAGTAATACTATGATGATCCCTCCCCATAACCCCAACACTTATTTTCCCCCTGCAGTACCACTATGATGAACCCTCCCCATAACCCCAACACTAATATCACCCCTTCCAGTAATACTATGATGAACCCTCCCCATAACCCCAACACTAATATTATCCCTTCCAGTAACACTAAGATGAACCCTCCCCATAACCTCAATAATAACAATAACAGTAATGCTACAATGTACCATCCCTTTAACCCTAACACTAATAATACCTCTCCCTGACCCAATAACCACAACACTAATATTAACCCTCCCTGACATAAACACGTACACACAGGTTGAACTGGACCTCTTTACAACCCAACCCTCCCTGTAACCCCAACACTAACCCTCTTTACAACCCAACCCTCCGTGTAACCCCAATACTAACCCTCTTTACAACCCAACCCTCCCTGTAACCCCAACACTAACCCTCTTTACAACCCAACCCTCCGTGTAACCCCAACACTAACCCTCTTTACAACCCAACCCTCTGTGTAACCTCAAAACTCACCCTCTTTACAACCCAACCCTCCCTGTAACCCCAACACTAACCCTCTTTGCAACCCAACCCTCCGTGTAACCCCAACACTAACCCTCTTTACAACCCAACCCTCCTTGTAACCCCAACACTAACCCTCTTTACAAACCAACCCTCCCTGTAACCCCAACACTAACCCTCTTTACAACCCAACCCTCCGTGTAACCCCAACACTAACCCTCTTTACAACCCAACCCTCCCTGTAACCCCAACACTAACCCTCTTTACAAACCAACCCTCCCTGTAACCCCAACACTAACCCTCTTTACAACCCAACCCTCTGTGTAACCTCAAAACTCACCCTCTTTACAACCCAACCCTCCCTGTAACCCCAACACTAACCCTCTTTACAACCCAACCCTCCGTGTAACCCCAACACTAACCCTCTTTACAAACCAACCCTCCGTGTAACCCCAACACTAACCCTCTTTACAACCCAACCCTCCCTGTAACCCCAACACTAACCCTCTTTACAACCCAACCCTCCCTGTAACCCCAACACTAACCCTCTTTACAACCTCAAAACTCACCCTCTTTACAACCCAACCCTCCCTGTAACCCCAACACTAACCCTCTTTACAACCCAACCCTCCGTGTAACCCCAACACTAACCCTCT
This sequence comes from Lithobates septentrionalis, assembly GCA_037952835.1. Lineage (NCBI taxonomy): Eukaryota > Metazoa > Chordata > Amphibia > Anura > Ranidae > Lithobates > Lithobates septentrionalis. Next base: position 100,894 of record JBBDGP010005813.1, on the reverse strand, counting down.
TTACAACCCAACCCTCCGTGTAACCCCAACACTAACCCTCTTTACAAACCAACCCTCCCTGTAACCCCAACACTAACCCTCTTTACAACCCAACCCTCCCTGTAACCCCAACACTAACCCTCTTTACAACCCAACCCTCCCTGTAACCCCAACACTAACCCTCTTTACAACCCAACACTCCGTGTAACCCCAACACTAACCCTCTTTACAACCCAACCCTCCGTGTAACCCCAACACTAACCCTCTTTACAACCCAACCCCAACCCTCCCAGTGGACCCTTCCTGCATCCTCAACACTGACCCTGCTTGTAAACCAAACACCAACTAATCCTGAAACAATAACACTAACCCTCTCTGTAATCCAAACACTAATCCTGCCCCTAACTCTAACACTGACCCTCCATGTAACCCCAAAATCAACCCTGCCTGTAACACCAACACTAATTCTCCCTGTAATCCTAACACTGACCAACTCCATAGCCCCAACACTACCCCTCCTTGTAAGATCATGACAAACCTTTCTATAACCTCAATACTAACCCTCCCAAAACTCCAACATCGACCCTCCCCGTAACATTCTGGTGAGCCTTCCCCAACACTAACCACCCCTGTAACCCTAACAATAACCCCCCCCCCTCGTAACATTATGCAAACCTTTCCTGTAACCCCAACAATCACCCCCCCCCTTAACTACCACACTACCCCTCCTTTAACCCCCAACACTAACTCTCACTGAAATCTTAAAACTGATCCTTCTGTAACCCCAACACCAACCCTCCCTGTAATCTTAACACTGACCCTGCCGATAACCTCCACACCTACCCTGTAATCCTCATACAAAGCCAATATCTATGTAGACAGGTCCTCTTTTTCTTACCTATCAGACAGCAGACTCCGAGCAGCATCCACCTGTGATAGAGAGAGGGAATGTCAGATTTGTCATCATATCTGATTGGTCGGTGTGTGGTCACATGTGATCCAGGTCGGTCAGAAATATATAGAGGTGACCTGACCGGTGATTTCCATCACCCTGTATATGTCCATCATACCGACTCTTCCAACCCAACCCTTCCTCTGCCCAAAAACACAGGACAACCCACCTCACCACAAAGACCCCGCTACTCCAACCCCCACCATAAGGGGGATTAAAGGAGACGTCCATCTAAACCCAGAGGGTGAGGCTCCACGACAAATATCCAGTCAAAGGTTGTTTTGTATCTTCCTCCTCCATGGTGTGAAGGAGCCTGAACCCGGTGTGCCGGCAATTCCGGGACTTTCCGACTCCTAATTTGGAATAATCCCAAATAATCTCCCTTCTGAGAATTCTGTGTCCCATCAGGCTTGGTGCCACCCATCGGCCTGTTCAGGAGATAAGAGGCCCAACAAATATGTCTGACCATAGAGTTCACCGCTAGGTAATCTCCTCTGGTACAGAGTCTGATGTGACTGTGGGGGGAGGGGACATTAGAGTGTAAGCTCCTCTGTACAGAGACTGATGTGACTGGCTCAGTGATCTCTGTACAGCACTGCGGTATATGTCAGAGCTATATAAATGTATTATAATAATAGTGTGTGACTGTGGGGGAGGGGACATTAGAGTGTAAGCTCCTCTGTACAGAGACTGATGTGACTGTGGGGGGAGGGGACATTAGAGTGTAAGCTCCTCTGTACAGAGACTGATGTGACTGTGGGGGAGGGGACATTAGAGTGTAAGCTCCTCTGTACAGAGACTGATGTGACTGGCTCAGTGATCTCTGTACAGCACTGCGGTATATGTCAGAGCTATATAAATGTATTATAATAATAGTGTGTGACTGTGGGGGAGGGGACATTAGAGTGTAAGCTCCTCTGTACAGAGACTGATGTGACTGTGGGGGGAGGGGACATTAGAGTGTAAGCTCCTCTGTACAGAGACTGATGTGACTGTGGGGGAGGGGACATTAGAGTGTAAGCTCCTCTGTACAGAGACTGATGTGACTGGCTCAATGATCTCTGTACAGCACTGCGGTATATGTCAGAGCTATATAAATGTATTATAATAATAGTGTGTGACTGTGGGGGAGGGGACATTAGAGTGTAAGCTCCTCTGTACAGAGACTGATGTGACTGGCTCAATGATCTCTGTACAGCACTCCGGTATATGTCAGAGCTATATAATAATAATAGTGTGTGACTGTGGGGGAGGGGACATTAGAGTGTAAAATTTTGTTTATTAAAAATCTTACAAACATAATAAAAATATATTTAAATATATACAAAATAAAAAAAATATATAAACAAAAATAGCTTACATCAGCATAGCAAAAACATAAAGAAACCTAAATGCATGCGGCCTTTTTTCAAAAATACAATCTCATATAAAAATCTAGGGGACGTGAAAGGACAGAAAGAAAGCCGCACACCCAGAGACTGACAAACAGCAGCTACGGAGACCTTACATTCCTCCACGCATTTCTCCAGGCCCCCGGCCACCACCTGTCCTCAGGACCCTGAATCTTCCCAACCTTACCCAGAATGTCGTGCACCACCACCTCGACGGGAAGGACTTTTTTCCCAATGGAAACCTGACACCGCGCATTCCATGTGAAGAAACGGTCTACTAAGCTAACTAGAAAAAAAATCAAAGTCTGAAAAAGCCCCATGACCACGCTGCGTAACTCAAGCGGGTAAGAAAAGGGATACCCAGAACCCCACCCACCCGCTTATAGACTTCTAAACTTAAGGGGCACTGAAGCAAGAAATGGTCCATCATCTCCTCTACACCAACACACTTCACACTTGGACAACCACAGTTCTCCACGGAGCAGACCCTCCCTCATAACAGGGCCTGGGCAATCCCTCAAGGCCAGTGGCTCTCTAAAGGCAGATTCAACAACCCTCCTCTCCAGGGCCTTCCTAGGAAGAGACTTAATTTCCTCCGTCACTCGCCACTGCCGAAGCACTTTCAGGCCTGGAGTAAGGTAAGTCGGGAGATTACCGTATCCGACTCTCAGGGGTTTCACTGGCCCATCATTCTCCCAGCTCTGCAGAAAATGCCTAAACCAGGACTGAAAAATACCAACCCACCCAGGTGGTTCCAATGCCAGCATATTAATAAAATTGTGATTCAAAAACATCAGAAAAAAGACTACCACCGGGTTGACCGTACCTAGGCTACCCATCCGCCTGGGAAGGTAGGTTACAGACCTCTTAATGAGGTTCAGTTTGTTCCTCCATAACAGCTGGAAGAAACAGCTGTAGATCTTCGCATAGAGAGACACTGGCAAAACACAGACCAAGCTGACATATAAAAATACTGGGATCAGGCAAGTTTTAATCAAGTCAATCTTTTCCCTGTAAGAGAGTTTCCAATCCTTCCAGCTGGCAACCTTGGCAACGGTATCTTGTAGCCTGCTTTCCTAATTTGCAAGGGAGGGCGTAATCCCCGGGACCAAATTTGAAGCCTACAATTTGAATATCCTGCCGGAGCCCTGAGTAGGCATCCAGTAGCTCAAAGCCTTCATCTTCCTCTCCCATCCAGAAAACCTCACTCTTTTCCCGATTGATCTTCGAGCCAGATGCCTCAGCATACTGCTCCATCACCGAGACCACCTCCTCGTCCTCCTCTGTCCCACAGATGAAAACAGACACGTCATCAGCATAGGCCACGACCCTCAGAGGAGGCTCACCAGGAATGTCCAAAGGCACTCCACACAAAAGAACTGCTCGCTAACCTCGGGATGAAGGAATCGATTAGAGGACAGCCCCGATGCACATCTGAGCCAATCCCAAAGGGCCATCTGATCCAACCATTCACAAGCATGAAGCACTCAGCCCCTCTGCACAAGGTTTTCAGCCAATCGATAAAGCCCCCCTCCAGGCCATACATGCCAAGAAGCAGCCACAGGTGTGACGGAACTGTCCAGCACGCAGCTTGGGTGCCTCCGTCAGGATATAGCTTCCTCCAGTCTGGACCCAAGAACCAGGTTGTGATATTGGGGGATGTCTATCTCCGTGGTAGATGCTTTTTCAGGGAGTTCACAGTAGTAAGAAGAGCCGGCAAAACTGTAATCCTTGAAGTGTTGTTTATTGGTACATCAGAGTGACACTAAAACAATAAAGTTGATGCGTTTCGGCAATAGCCTTAGGTGTAGCTAGTTTGAAATAGATATGGCAAAATATATATATATATATATATACTCACATACACATATGCAAACTCCATCTCTATAAAATTGGCCTATCAGGTTAGTGTCACGGAAAATTACCATATTTAATTGATACCACCAATTATCCAAGTGGTTGGTGACTACACCTGTTTTTAGCCACCATGGGAAGGGGGAGAGGAAAGAAAGGCAATATAAAAAGTTATTTTGTTGAGCCAAAAAGAAGTGTGTAGAAAAAATTCTACATGAGATATTAGGACCTTATTACTCCAAGGAAGAAATGTACCAGTATTCTTTAGAAGAAGGAGAAAATGCAGACTCATGTTCAGTGAGTTCACAGCCAACAATAACTTCAGTTTATGGGCGTGGTAGCCCACTTTTATTGGAAGTAACAAAAATGAAAGTTCATACATGCATGGTTGCCCACACGGGTTCTTCTCCCAAAAAATTACAATAACAAAATAACAAAAATGCCAGGCCACCTGGCTCTCAAGGCTCACTCAGCCTTAGTCACAGTATAAAGCTGCGCAGGCTCACTCCTGGCCTCTAGGAAGGGGCTCTTCTGACACTCCAGGCTTTCACATTCCTCCAAGACTCACGATCCCCTCTGGTCCCCAGGACTCTCTCTTCCAGTTGTCTCAGCTATGGTCTCCCCGACTCTCTCAGCTGGTCCAACTCTCTCAGTCCACTGACCTGGAACCTCTCCCACATGGAGTGCCGTCTCAAGGATATTGCCTGGATTCGTAAATGGTAGCACACCTCCCTCCTGGCTGAAGCAACTGCTCCAACACCAACTCCATACCTCCCAACTGCTCCCACACCAACACCATACCTCCCAACTGCTCCAACACACACTCCATATCTCCCAACTGCTCCCACACCAACACCATACCTCACAACTGCTCCCACACCAACACCATACATCCAAACTGCTCCCACACCAACACCATACATCCAAACTGCTCCCACACCAACACCATACCTCCCAACTGCTCCCACACCAGCACCATACCTCCCAACTGCTCCAACACCAACACCATACCTCCCAACTGCTCCCACACCAACACCATACTTCCCAACTGCTCCCACACCAACACCATACATCCAAACTGCTCCCACACCAACACCATACCTCCCAACTGCTCCAACACCAACACCATACTTCCCAACTGCTCCCACACCAACACCATACATCCAAACTGCTCCCACACCAACACCATACCTCCCAACTGCTCCCACACCAACACCATACCTCACAACTGCTCCCACACCAACACCATACATCCAAACTGCTCCCACACCAACACCATACATCCAAACTGCTCCCACACCAACACCATACCTCCCAACTGCTCCCACACCAGCACCATACCTCCCAACTGCTCCAACACCAACTCCATACCCCCCAACTGCTCCCACACCAACTCCATACCTCCCAACTGCTCCCACACCAACTCCATACCTCCCAACTGCTCCCACACCAACTCCATACCTCCCAACTGCTCCCACACCAACTCCATACCTCCCAACTGCTCCCACACCAACTCCATACCTCCCAACTGCTCCAACACCAACTCCATACCCCCCAACTGCTCCCACACCAACTCCATACCTCCCAACTGCTCCCACACCAACTCCATACCTCCCAACTGCTCCCACACCAACTCCATACCTCCCAACTGCTCCCACACCAACTCCATACCTCCCAACTGCTCCCACACCAACTCCATACCTCCCAACTGCTCCCACACCACCTCCATTCCTCCCAACTGCTCCCACACCAACACCATACCTCCCAACTGCTCCAACACCAACTCCATACCTCTCAACTGCTCCCACACCAACTCCATACCTCCCAACTGCTCCCACACCAACTCCATACCTCTCAACTTCTCCCACACCAACTCCATACCTCCCAACTGCTCCAACACCAACACCATACCTCCCAACTGCTCCAACACCAACACCATACCTCCCAACTGCACCAACACCATACCTCCCAACTGCTCCAACACCAACTCCATACCCCCCAACTGCTCCCACACCAACTCCATACCTCCCAACTGCTCCCACACCAACTCCATACCTCCCAACTGCTCCCACACCAACTCCATACCTCCCAACTGCTCCCACACCAACTCCATACCTCCCAACTGCTCCCACACCAACTCCATACCTCCCAACTGCTCCAACACCAACTCCATACCCCCCAACTGCTCCCACACCAACTCCATACCTCCCAACTGCTCCCACACCAACTCCATACCTCCCAACTGCTCCCACACCAACTCCATACCTCCCAACTGCTCCCACACCAACTCCATACCTCCCAACTGCTCCCACACCAACTCCATACCTCCCAACTGCTCCCACACCACCTCCATTCCTCCCAACTGCTCCCACACCAACACCATACCTCCCAACTGCTCCAACACCAACTCCATACCTCTCAACTGCTCCCACACCAACTCCATACCTCCCAACTGCTCCCACACCAACTCCATACCTCTCAACTTCTCCCACACCAACTCCATACCTCCCAACTGCTCCAACACCAACACCATACCTCCCAACTGCTCCAACACCAACACCATACCTCCCAACTGCTCCAACACCAACACCATACCTCCCAACTGCACCAACACCATACCTCCCAACTGCTCCCACACCAACTCCATACCTCCCAACTGCTCCCACACCAACTCCATACCTCCCAACTGCTCCCACACCAACTCCATACCTCCCAACTGCTCCCACACCAACTCCATACCTCCCAACTGCTCCAACACCAACTCCATACCCCCCAACTGCTCCCACACCAACTCCATACCTCCCAACTGCTCCCACACCAACTCCATACCTCCCAACTGCTCCCACACCAACTCCATACCTCCCAACTGCTCCCACACCAACTCCATACCTCCCAACTGCTCCCACACCAACTCCATACCTCCCAACTGCTCCCACACCACCTCCATTCCTCCCAACTGCTCCCACACCAACACCATACCTCCCAACTGCTCCAACACCAACTCCATACCTCTCAACTGCTCCCACACCAACTCCATACCTCCCAACTGCTCCCACACCAACTCCATACCTCTCAACTTCTCCCACACCAACTCCATACCTCCCAACTGCTCCAACACCAACACCATACCTCCCAACTGCTCCAACACCAACACCATACCTCCCAACTGCACCAACACCATACCTCCCAACTGCTCCAACACCAACTCCATACCTCCCAACTGCTCCCACACCAACTCCATACCTCCCAACTGCTCCCACACCAACTCCATACCTCCCAACTGCTCCCACACCAACTCCATACCTCCCAACTGCTCCCACACCAACTCCATACCTCCCAACTGCTCCCACACCAACTCCATACCTCCCAACTGCTCCCACACCAACTCCATACCTCCCAACTGCTCCCACACCAACTCCATACCTCCCAACTGCTCCCACACCAACTCCATACCTCCCAACTGCTCCCACACCACCTCCATTCCTCCCAACTGCTCCCACACCAACACCATACCTCCCAACTGCTCCAACACCAACTCCATACCTCTCAACTGCTCCCACACCAACTCCATACCTCCCAACTGCTCCAACACCAACTCCATACCTCCCAACTCCTCCAACACCAACTCCATACCTCCCAACTGCTCCAACACCAACTCCATACCTCCCAACTGCTCCAACACCAACACCATACCTCCCAACTGCTCCCACACCAACACCATACTTCCCAACTGCTCCCACACCAACACCATACATCCAAACTGCTCCCACACCAACACCATACCTCCCAACTGCTCCAACACCAACACCATACTTCCCAACTGCTCCCACACCAACACCATACATCCAAACTGCTCCCACACCAACACCATACCTCCCAACTGCTCCCACACCAACTCCATACCTCCCAACTGCTCCAACACCAACACCATACATCCAAACTGCTCCCACACCAACACCATACCTCCCAACTGCTCCAAGACCAACTCCATACCTCCCAACTGCTCCAAGACCAACTCCATACCTCCCAACTGCTCCCACACCAACACCATACATCCAAACTGCTCCCACACCAACACCATACCTCCCAACTGCTCCCACACCAACTCCATACCTCCCAACTGCTCCAACACCAACACCATACCTCCCAACTGCTCCCACACCAACACCATACATCCAAACTGCTCCCACACCAACACCATACCTCCCAACTGCTCCAAGACCAACTCCATACCTCCCAACTGCTCCAAGACCAACTCCATACCTCCCAACTGCTCCAAGACCAACTCCATACCTCCCAACTGCTCCCACACCAACACCATACATCCAAACTGCTCCCACACCAACACCATACCTCCCAACTGCTCCCACACCAACTCCATACCTCCCAACTGCTCCCACACCAACTCCATACCTCCCAACTGCTCCCACACCAACTCCATACCTCCCAACTGCTCCCACACCAACTCCATACCTCCCAACTGCTCCCACACCAACTCCATACCTCCCAACTGCTCCCACACCAACTCCATACCTCCCAACTGCTCCCACACCAACTCCATACCTCCCAACTGCTCCCACACCACCTCCATTCCTCCCAACTGCTCCCACACCAACACCATACCTCCCAACTGCTCCCACACCAACTCCATACCTCCCAACTGCTCCCACACCAACACCATACCTCCCAACTGCTCCAACACCAACTCCATACCTCCCAACTCCTCCAACACCAACTCCATACCTCCCAACTGCTCCAACACCAACTCCATACCTCCCAACTGCTCCAACACCAACACCATACCTCCCAACTGCTCCAACACCAACTCCATACCTCCCAACTGCTCCAACACCAACTCCATACCTCCCAACTGCTCCCACACCAACACCATACCTCCCAACTGCTCCTACACCACCTCCATTCCTCCCAACTGCTCCAACACCAACTCCATACCTCCCAACTGCTCCCACACCAACACCATACCTCCCAACTGCTCCAACACCAACTCCATACCTCCCAACTCCTCCAACACCAACTCCATACCTCCCAACTGCTCCAACACCAACTCCATACCTCCCAACTGCTCCAACACCAACACCATACCTCCCAACTGCTCCAACACCAACTCCATACCTCCCAACTGCTCCAACACAACTCCATACCTCCCAACTGCTCCTACACCACCTCCATTCCTCCCAACTGCTCCAACACAACTCCATACCTCCCAACTGCCCCCACACCAACACCATACATCCAAACTGCTTCTACACCAACACCATACCTCCCAACTGCTCCCACACCAACACCATACCTCCCAACTGCTCCCACACCAACACCATACCTCCCAACTGCTCCCACACCAACTCCATACCTCCCAACTGCTCCCACACCAACTCCATACCTCTCAACTTCTCCCACACCAACTCCATACCTCCCAACTGCTCCAACACCAACACCATACCTCCCAACTGCTCCAACACCAACACCATACCTCCCAACTGCACCAACACCATACCTCCCAACTGCTCCAACACCAACTCCATACCCCCCAACTGCTCCCACACCAACTCCATACCTCCCAACTGCTCCAACACCAACTCCATACCTCCCAACTGCTCCCACACCAAACTCCATACCTTCCAACTGCTCCCACACCAACTCCATACCTCCCAACTGCTCCCACACCAACTCCATACCTCCCAACTGCTCCCACACCACCTCCATTCCTCCCAACTGCTCCCACACCAACACCATACCTCCCAACTGCTCCAACACCAACTCCATACCTCTCAACTGCTCCCACACCAACTCCATACCTCCCAACTGCTCCCACACCAACACCATACCTCCCAACTGCTCCCACACCAACACCATACCTCCCAACTCCTCCAACACCAACTCCATACCTCCCAACTGCTCCAACACCAACTCCATACCTCCCAACTGCTCCAACACCAACACCATACCTCCCAACTGCTCCAACACCAACTCCATACCTCCCAACTGCTCCAACACAACTCCATACCTCCCAACTGCTCCTACACCACCTCCATTCCTCCCAACTGCTCCAACATCAACTCCATACCTCCCAACTGCCCCCACACCACCTCCATACCTCCCAACTGCTCCAACACCAACTCCATACCTCCCAACTGCCCCCACACCAACACCATACCTCCCAACTGCTCCCACACCAACACCATACCTCCCAACTGCTCCCACACCAACACCATACCTCCCAACTGCTCCCACACCAACTCCATACCTCCCAACTGCTCCCACACCAACTCCATACCTCTCAACTTCTCCCACACCAACTCCATACCTCCCAACTGCTCCAACACCAACACCATACCTCCCAACTGCTCCAACACCAACACCATACCTCCCAACTGCACCAACACCATACCTCCCAACTGCTCCAACACCAACTCCATACCCCCCAACTGCTCCCACACCAACTCCATACCTCCCAACTGCTCCCACACCAACACCATACCTCCCAACTGCTCGAAGACCAACTCCATACCTCCCAACTGCTCCCACACCAACACCATACCTCCCAACTGCTCCAAGACCAACACCATACCTCCCAACTGCTCCCACACCAACACCATACCTCCCAACTGCTCCAACACACACTCCATACCTCCCAACTGCTCCAACACCAAACCTCCCAACTGCTCCCACTCCAACACCATACCTCCCAACTGCTCCAACACACACTCCATACCTCCCAACTGCTCCCACTCCAACACCATACCTCTCAACTGCTCCAACACACACTCCATACCTCCCAACTGCTCCTACACCAACTCCATACCTCCCAACTGCACCAACATCAACTCCATACCTCCCAACTGCCCCCACACCACCTCCATTCCTCCCAACTGCTCCAACATCAACTCCATACCTCCCAACTGCCCCCACACCACCTCCATACCTCCCAACTGCTCCAACACAACTCCATACCTCCCAACTGCCCCCACACCAACTCCATATCTCCCAACTGCTCTCACACCAACTCCATACCTCCCAACTGCTCCCACACCAACACCATACCTCCAAACTGCTCCCACACCAACACCATACCTCCCATCTGCTCCCACACCAACTCCATACCTCCCAACTGCTCCCACACCAACACCATACATCCAAACTGCCCCCACACCAACACCATACCTCCCAACTGCTCCAACACCAACACCATACCTCCCAACTGCTCCAAGACCAACTCCATACCTCCCAACTGCTCCAAGACCAACACCATACATCCAAACTGCTCCCACACCAACACCATACCTCCCAACTGCTCCAAGACCAACTCCATACCTCCCAACTGCTCCAAGACCAACTCCATACCTCCCAACTGCTCCAAGACCAACACCATACATCCAAACTGCTCCCACACCAACACCATACCTCCCAACTGCTCCCACACCAACACCATACCTCCCAACTGCTCCCACACCAACACCATACCTCCCAACTGCTCCCACACCAACACCATACATCCCATCTGCTCCCACACCAACTCCATACCTCCCAACTGCTCCCACACCAACACCATACCTCCCAACTGCTCCAACACCAACTCCATACCTCCCAACTGCTCCCACACCACCTACATACCATCCAACTGCTCCAACACAACTCCATACCTCCCAACTGCTCCCACACCAACACCATACCTCCCAACTGCTCACACCAACACCATACCTCCCAACTGCTCCCACACCAACACCATACATCCAAACTGCCCCCACACCAACACCATACCTCCCAACTGCTCTCACACCAACTCCATACCTCCCAACTGCTCCCACACCAACACCATACCTCCAAACTGCTCCCACACCAACACCATACCTCCCATCTGCTCCCACACCAACTCCATACCTCCCAACTGCTCCAAGACCAACACCATACCTCCCAACTGCTCCCACACCAACACCATACCTCCCAACTGCTCCAACGCCAACTCCATACCTCCCAACTGCTCCAACACCAACACCATACCTCCCAACTGCTCCAAGACCAACTCCATACCTCCCAACTGCTCCCACACCAACACCATACCTCCCAACTGCTCCCACACCAACACCATACATCCAAACTGCTCCCACACCAACACCATACCTCCCAACTGCTCCCACACCAACACCATACATCCAAACTGCTCCCACACCAACACCATACCTCCCAACTGCTCCCACACCAACACCATACCTCCCAACTGCTCCCACACCAACACCATACCTCCCAACTGCTCCCACACCAACACCATACCTCCCAACTGCTCCCACACCAACACCATACCTCCCAACTGCTCCAAGACCAACACCATACCTCCCAACTGCTCCAAGACCAACACCATACCTCACAACTGCTCCCACACCAACACCATACCTCCCAACTGCTCCAAGACCAACTCCATACCTCCCAACTGCTCCCACACCAACTCCATACCTCCCAACTGCTCCCACACCAACACCATACCTCCCAACTGCTCCCACACCAACTCCATACCTCCCAACTGCTCTCACACCAACACCATACCTCCCAACTGCTCCCACACCAACACCATACCTCCCAACTGCTCCCACACCAACACCATACCTCCCAACTGCTCCCACACCAACACCATACCTCCCAACTGCTCCCACACCAACTCCATACATCCAAACTGCCCCCCCACACCAACACCATACCTCCCAACTGCTCCCACACCAACACCATACCTCCCAACTGCTCCCACACCATACCTCCCAACTGCTCCCACACCAACACCATACCTCCCAACTGCTCCCACACCAACACCATACCTCCCAACTGCTCCCACACCAACACCATACCTCCCAACTGCTCCCACACCAACACCATACCTCCCAACTGCTCCCACACCAACACCATACCTCCCAACTGCTCCCACACCAACTCCATACATCCAAACTGCCCCCCCACACCAACACCATACCTCCCAACTGCTCCCACACCAACACCATACCTCCCAACTGCTCCCACACCATACATCCAAACTGCCCCCACACCAACACCATACCTCCCAACTGCTCCCACACCAACACCATACCTCCCAACTGCTCCAAGACCAACTCCATACCTCCCAACTGCTCCAAGACCAACTCCATACCTCCCAACTGCTCCAAGACCAACACCATACATCCAAACTGCTCCCACACCAACACCATACCTCCCAACTGCTCCCACACCAACACCATACCTCCCAACTGCTCCCACACCAACACCATACCTCCCAACTGCTCCCACACCAACACCATACATCCAAACTGCTCCCACACCAACTCCATACCTCCCAACTGCTCCCACACCAACACCATACCTCCCAACTGCTCCCACACCAACACCATACCTCCCAACTGCTCCCACACCAACTCCATACCTCCCAACTGCTCCCACACCAACTCCATACCTCCCAACTGCTCCCACACCAACTCCATACCTCTCAACTTCTCCCACACCAACTCCATACCTCCCAACTGCTCCAACACCAACACCATACCTCCCAACTGCTCCAACACCAACTCCATACCCCCCAACTGCTCCCACACCAACTCCATACCTCCCAACTGCTCCCACACCAACACCATACCTCCCAACTGCTCGAAGACCAACTCCATACCTCCCAACTGCTCCCACACCAACACCATACCTCCCAACTGCTCCAAGACCAACACCATACCTCCCAACTGCTCCCACACCAACACCATACCTCCCAACTGCTCCAACACACACTCCATACCTCCCAACTGCTCCAACACCAAACCTCCCAACTGCTCCCACTCCAACACCATACCTCCCAACTGCTCCAACACACACTCCATACCTCCCAACTGCTCCCACTCCAACACCATACCTCTCAACTGCTCCAACACACACTCCATACCTCCCAACTGCTCCTACACCAACTCCATACCTCCCAACTGCACCAACATCAACTCCATACCTCCCAACTGCCCCCACACCACCTCCATTCCTCCCAACTGCTCCAACATCAACTCCATACCTCCCAACTGCCCCCACACCACCTCCATACCTCCCAACTGCTCCAACACAACTCCATACCTCCCAACTGCCCCCACACCAACTCCATATCTCCCAACTGCTCTCACACCAACTCCATACCTCCCAACTGCTCCCACACCAACACCATACCTCCAAACTGCTCCCACACCAACACCATACCTCCCATCTGCTCCCACACCAACTCCATACCTCCCAACTGCTCCCACACCAACACCATACATCCAAACTGCCCCCACACCAACACCATACCTCCCAACTGCTCCAACACCAACACCATACCTCCCAACTGCTCCAAGACCAACTCCATACCTCCCAACTGCTCCAAGACCAACACCATACATCCAAACTGCTCCCACACCAACACCATACCTCCCAACTGCTCCAAGACCAACTCCATACCTCCCAACTGCTCCAAGACCAACTCCATACCTCCCAACTGCTCCAAGACCAACACCATACATCCAAACTGCTCCCACACCAACACCATACCTCCCAACTGCTCCCACACCAACACCATACCTCCCAACTGCTCCCACACCAACACCATACCTCCCAACTGCTCCCACACCAACACCATACATCCCATCTGCTCCCACACCAACTCCATACCTCCCAACTGCTCCCACACCAACACCATACCTCCCAACTGCTCCAACACCAACTCCATACTTCCCAACTGCTCCAAGACCAACTCCATACCTCCCAACTGCTCCCACACCACCTACATACCATCCAACTGCTCCAACACAACTCCATACCTCCCAACTGCTCCCACACCAACACCATACCTCCCAACTGCTCACACCAACACCATACCTCCCAACTGCTCCCACACCAACACCATACATCCAAACTGCCCCCACACCAACACCATACCTCCCAACTGCTCTCACACCAACTCCATACCTCCCAACTGCTCCCACACCAACACCATACCTCCAAACTGCTCCCACACCAACACCATACCTCCCATCTGCTCCCACACCAACTCCATACCTCCCAACTGCTCCAAGACCAACACCATACCTCCCAACTGCTCCCACACCAACACCATACCTCCCAACTGCTCCAACGCCAACTCCATACCTCCCAACTGCTCCAACACCAACACCATACCTCCCAACTGCTCCAAGACCAACTCCATACCTCCCAACTGCTCCCACACCAACACCATACCTCCCAACTGCTCCCACACCAACACCATACATCCAAACTGCTCCCACACCAACACCATACCTCCCAACTGCTCCCACACCAACACCATACATCCAAACTGCTCCCACACCAACACCATACCTCCCAACTGCTCCCACACCAACACCATACCTCCCAACTGCTCCCACACCAACACCATACCTCCCAACTGCTCCCACACCAACACCATACCTCCCAACTGCTCCAAGACCAACACCATACCTCCCAACTGCTCCAAGACCAACACCATACCTCACAACTGCTCCCACACCAACACCATACCTCCCAACTGCTCCAAGACCAACTCCATACCTCCCAACTGCTCCCACACCAACTCCATACCTCCCAACTGCTCCCACACCAACACCATACCTCCCAACTGCTCCCACACCAACTCCATACCTCCCAACTGCTCTCACACCAACACCATACCTCCCAACTGCTCCCACACCAACACCATACCTCCCAACTGCTCCCACACCAACACCATACCTCCCAACTGCTCCCACACCAACACCATACCTCCCAACTGCTCCCACACCAACTCCATACATCCAAACTGCCCCCCCACACCAACACCATACCTCCCAACTGCTCCCACACCAACACCATACCTCCCAACTGCTCCCACACCATACCTCCCAACTGCTCCCACACCAACACCATACCTCCCAACTGCTCCCACACCAACACCATACCTCCCAACTGCTCCCACACCAACACCATACCTCCCAACTGCTCCCACACCAACACCATACCTCCCAACTGCTCCCACACCAACACCATACCTCCCAACTGCTCCCACACCAACACCATACCTCCCAACTGCTCCCACACCAACTCCATACATCCAAACTGCCCCCCCACACCAACACCATACCTCCCAACTGCTCCCACACCAACACCATACCTCCCAACTGCTCCCACACCATACATCCAAACTGCCCCCACACCAACACCATACCTCCCAACTGCTCCCACACCAACACCATACCTCCCAACTGCTCCAAGACCAACTCCATACCTCCCAACTGCTCCAAGACCAACTCCATACCTCCCAACTGCTCCAAGACCAACACCATACATCCAAACTGCTCCCACACCAACACCATACCTCCCAACTGCTCCCACACCAACACCATACCTCCCAACTGCTCCCACACCAACACCATACCTCCCAACTGCTCCCACACCAACACCATACATCCAAACTGCTCCCACACCAACACCATACCTCCCAACTGCTCCAACACCAACTCCATACTTCCCAACTGCTCCAAGACCAACTCCATACCTCCCAACTGCTCCCACACCACCTACATACCATCCAACTGCTCCAACACAACTCCATACCTCCCAACTGCTCCAACACCAACACCATACATCCAAACTGCTTCTACACCAACACCATACCTCCCAACTGCTCCCACACCAACACCATACCTCCCAACTGCTCCCACACCAACACCATACCTCCCAACTGCTCCCACACCAACACCATACCTCCAAACTGCTCCCACACCAACACCATACCTCCAAACTGCCCCCACACCAACACCATACCTCCCAACTGCTCTCACACCAACTCCATACCTCCCAACTGCTCCCACACCAACACCATACCTCCAAACTGCTCCCACACCAACACCATACCTCCAAACTGCTCCCACACCAACACCATACCTCCCATCTGCTCCCACACCAACTCCATACCTCCCAACTGCTCCAAGACCAACACCATACCTCCCAACTGCTCCCACACCAACACCATACCTCCCAACTGCTCCAACGCCAACTCCATACCTCCCAACTGCTCCAACACCAACACCATACCTCCCAACTGCTCCCACACCAACACCATACCTCCCAACTGCTCCAACGCCAACTCCATACCTCCCAACTGCTCCAAGACCAACTCCATACCTCCCAACTGCTCCCACACCAACACCATACCTCCCAACTGCTCCCACACCAACACCATACATCCAAACTGCTCCCACACCAACACCATACCTCCCAACTGCTCCCACACCAACACCATACATCCAAACTGCTCCCACACCAACACCATACCTCCCAACTGCTCCCACACCAACTCCATACCTCCCAACTGCTCCCACACCAACTCCATACCTCCCAACTGCTCCCACACCAACTCCATACCTCCCAACTGCTCCCACACCAACTCCATACCTCCCAACTGCTCCCACACCAACTCCATACCTCCCAACTGCTCCCACACCAACTCCATACCTCCCAACTGCTCCCACACCAACTCCATACCTCCCAACTGCTCCCACACCAACTCCATACCTCCCAACTGCTCCCACACCAACACCATACTTCCCAACTGCTCCCACACCAACACCATACCTCCCAACTGCTCCCACACCAACTCCATACCTCCCAACTGCTCTCACACCAACACCATACCTCCCAACTGCTCCCACACCAACACCATACCTCCCAACTGCTCCCCACACCAACACCATACCTCCCAACTGCTCCCACACCAACTCCATACATCCAAACTGCCCCCCCACACCAACACCATACCTCCCAACTGCTCCCACACCAACACCATACCTCCCAACTGCTCCCACACCATACCTCCCAACTGCTCCCACACCAACACCATACCTCCCAACTGCTCCCACACCAACACCATACCTCCCAACTGCTCCCACACCAACACCATACATCCAAACTGCCCCCACACCAACACCATACCTCCCAACTGCTCCCACACCAACACCATACCTCCCAACTGCTCCAAGACCAACTCCATACCTCCCAACTGCTCCAAGACCAACTCCATACCTCCCAACTGCTCCAAGACCAACACCATACATCCAAACTGCTCCCACACCAACACCATACCTCCCAACTGCTCCCACACCAACACCATACCTCCCAACTGCTCCCACACCAACACCATACCTCCCAACTGCTCCCACACCAACACCATACCTCCCAACTGCTCCCACACCAACACCATACCTCCCAACTGCTCCACACCAACACCATACATCCAAACTGCTCCCACACCAACACCATACATCCAAACTGCTCCCACACCAACACCATACCTCCCAACTGCTCCAACACCAACTCCATACTTCCCAACTGCTCCAAGACCAACTCCATACCTCCCAACTGCTCCCACACCACCTACATACCATCCAACTGCTCCAACACAACTCCATACCTCCCAACTGCCCCCACACCAACACCATACATCCAAACTGCTTCTACACCAACACCATACCTCCCAACTGCTCCCACACCAACACCATACCTCCCAACTGCTCCCACACCAACACCATACCTCCAAACTGCCCCCAAACCAACACCATACCTCCCAACTGCTCTCACACCAACTCCATACCTCCCAACTGCTCCCACACCAACACCATACCTCCAAACTGCTCCCACACCAACACCATACCTCCAAACTGCTCCCACACCAACTCCATACCTCCCAACTGCTCCAAGACCAACACCATACCTCCCAACTGCTCCCACACCAACACCATACCTCCCAACTGCTCCAACGCCAACTCCATACCTCCCAACTGCTCCAACACCAACACCATACCTCCCAACTGCTCCAAGACCAACTCCATACCTCCCAACTGCTCCCACACCAACACCATACCTCCCAACTGCTCCCACACCAACACCATACATCCAAACTGCTCCCACACCAACACCATACCTCCCAACTGCTCCCACACCAACACCATACATCCAAACTGCTCCCACACCAACACCATACCTCCCAACTGCTCCCACACCAACACCATACCTCCCAACTGCTCCCACACCAACACCATACCTCCCAACTGCTCCCACACCAACTCCATACCTCCCAACTGCTCCAAGACCAACACCATACCTCCCAACTGCTCCAAGACCAACACCATACCTCACAACTGCTCCCACACCAACACCATACCTCCCAACTGCTCCAAGACCAACACCATACCTCCCAACTGCTCCCACACCAACACAATACCTCCCAACTGCTCCAACGCCAACTCTCCTGAGCTATGCTCAGATCTGCCTTATAATGAGTGTGTGCACCTGGACACCCACATAACCTGCAGAACTTCTGGAAAGCCCGGACACAAGACTGAAGACTCCATCCCTCCAAATACTCTTTAAAGTCTTCAAGTTTCCAGCCCCAATCCAGACTTACAAAATCCAGAGAGGACTTAAAACATAGCTTTCTCTGCTCACCAATCTTCTGCTGGAACTTCTCAAACTGCCTCTTTGACCGGGGCTCTCACCCTCACAAGGTATTATAGCCGAATATTGCACCCAAGAACTAGACGACACTAGCTTAGGTGCAAACTGGAACTCTTAATTGAAAATTTACACAGAATATACACACACCGGCCACTTTATTAGGTACACCTGTTCAGTTGCTTGGTAACACAAATTGCTAATCAGCCAATCACATGGCAGCACCTCAATGCATTTAGGCATCTAGACGTGGTGAAGACGACTTGCTGAAGTTCAGACCGAGCATCAGAATGGGGAAGAAATGGGATCTCAGTGACTTTGAACGTGGCATGGTTGTTGGTGGCAGACGGGCTGGTCTTAGTATTTCTGGGATTTTCACACACAACCATCTCTCTGAATTACAGAGAATGGTGGGGAAAAGAGAAAATATCCAGTGAGCGGCAGTTGTGTGGAGGAAATTGCCTTGTTGATGTCAGAGGTCAGAGGAGAATGGGCAGACTGGTTCCAGATGATAGAAAGACAACAGTAACTCCAACAATCACTCGTTACACCCAAGGTATGCAGAATACCATCTCTGAAAGCCCAACACATCCAACCTTGAAGCAGATAGGCTACAGCAGCAGAAGACCACACCGGGTGCCACTCCTGTCAGCTAAGAACAGGAAACTGAGGCTACAATTGGCACAGGATCACCAACATTGGACAATAGAAGATTGGAAAAACGTCTGGTCTGATCCAACATTTGTGTGACCGTGTGTATGCAAGACAAGTTCGAGCCAACATCCGTTGGAAAAAATCCATGGATTTTGTTGTCGGAATGTCCGACCAATGTCCAATCAATGTCCGATCAATGTCCGATCAATGTCCGACCAATGTCCGATCAATGTCCGATCGTGTGTACAGGGCATAAGTCTCACAGTCTAGAGCAGTGATTGCTGGTTATGGGCATAGAGACCCCAAATATGTATTCCGGTCCTAGATTCCCAAAGTCTATGTGTTTCGGGGAGACATGGACCCGAATCCAAAGTAAGATAACCCTAAGGGTCCCCCAGGCACAGGCCTCCCAAGAATAGGACCCCCTCAACAGCCAAGGCCCATAGTCAGTAGGCAAGAGACCACCCTGCAGTCCCTCCAAAAGCCCCCTGTCCTGGTTGGGTCACAACAGGTACTCATGATTGACCCCATCAAAAGCTTTAGCCTGATCCAATGCCAGCCGGGACTTTCTCCAGGGCCTCTGGGACAGCTAACACCGCTATCAATGTGCTTCCACCCTGAACAGTGCCGGTGGTGGGAAAGTAGATTGCCCGCTACAGACCATAGTATCTTCCTATCAACATTGAGAAGACTAATGGGCCACCAAGTCTCAATTCTAGAAGAATCTTTACCCTTTGAGAGAAGAATCTCCGCCGATTGTCACATGGAGGGAGAGAGCGAACCCTCTCATACAACTCCACCAAATATGGGGCCAGAGGAACCTTAAAGTGCTTCTAAAACTGTCAGCTGTCAGTCCATATGGCTCAGGCGATATCAATATCCTTCACCACCTCATCTGCTGTGATGTCCTCTGCCAAACTCACCAGACAACTTTCCCAGTCCTGGAATAGAACCCAGAAAACCTGACATGCCCACCCGATCGAGGTCCCTCCTACCCAGGAGGTCAGCATAATATGACCTGGAGGTTTCCAGGACCCCCGGCTTAGACTTTGCCATGGAACCCGTACTGACAGCCAGGCCTACAAATGACTAGGAGGGGGGATTTGATCTAGGAATGGGATTTGAGCTAGAAGGGGGGATTTGAGCTACTAGGGGGGATTTGAGCTAGGAGGGGGGATTTGAGCTAGGAGGGGGAATTTGAGCTAGGAGGGGGGATTTGAGCTAGGAGGCGGGGATTTGTGCTGGCAGGGGGGATTTGGAGAGGCAGGACAGGATGTGTACTCGGAGGGGAAATTTGAGGGGTGGCGGAATTGTGAGGAGTGATTTGTTATTTTTGGGGGGGATTTGTGCTGGGGAGGGGATTTGAAGAGAAAGAGGATTTTAGCTGGGAGGGGGAATTTGGGATGTTTGTGCTAGAAGAGGTGATATGGTAGAGGGGGGAGGGGATTGGTGCTAGGGGGGAAATAGTTTTTTTTTTGGGGGGGGGGGGATTTGAGCTAGGAGGGGGGATTTGTGCAGGGAGGGGGGATTTGGAGTGGCAGGAGAGGATGTATACTCAGGGGGGAAATTTGAGGGGTAGAGCAATTGTGCTATAAGGAGTGAATTTTTTTTGGTGGGGGAATTTGTGTTTGGGGGGGATTTGAAGAGAAAGAGGATCTCAGCTGGGAGGAGGATGGGGGGCAAAGATTTGTACTGGGAGGGGGGATTTGTACATGAAGGGGGGGACTTGCAGTGGCAGGAGAGGATGTGTACTCAGAGGGGAAATTTGAGGGGTAGAACAATTGTGCTAGAAAGAGTGATTTTTTTTGGTGGGGGAGTTTGTGTTGGGGTGGGGATTTCAACAGAAAGAGGATCTCAGCTGGGAGGGGGATGGGCGCTGTGTACCCTGGGGGGGGCTGTGTAGCCGGGGGGGGTGCTGTGTACCCTGGAGGGGTTGTGTACCCTGGGAGGGTTGTGTAGCCGGGGGGGGGGTGCTGTGTACCCTGGAGGGGTTGTATACCCTGGGAGGGTTGTGTACCCGGGGTGTGTGTGTGCTGTGTACCCCGGGGGGCTGTGTACCCAGGGGGGTGAGCTGTGTACCCCGGGGGGGTGCTGTGTACCCCGGAGGGGGGGCGCTGTGTATCCTGGGGGGGTTGAGTACCCGGGGGGTGCTGTGTACCCCAGGGGGGGAGCGCTGTGTACCCTGGGGGGGTTGAGTACCTAGGGTGTGCTGTGTACCCCAGGGGGGTGCGCTGTGTACCCTGGGGGGGTTGAGTACCCAGGGGGGTGCGCTGTGTACCCTGGGGGGGTTGAGTACCCAGGGGGGTGTGCTGTGTACCCCGGGGGGTTGTGTACCCCGGGGGGTGTGCTGTGTACCCCGGGGGGGTTGAGTACCCGGGGGGTGCTGTGTACCCCAGGGGGGGAGCGCTGTGTACCCTGGGGGGGTTGAGTACCTAGGGTGTGCTGTGTACCCCGGGGGGATGGGAGCTGTGCACCCCGGGGGCGCGCTGTGTACCCTGGGGGGGTTTATGTACCGGGGGTGTGCTGTGTACCCTGGGGGGGTTGAATACCTAGGGTGTGCTGTGTACCCCGGGGGGCGCGCTGTGTACCCTGGGGGCGTTTATGTACCGGGGGTGTGTGCTGTGTACCCCGGGGGGCGCGCTGTGTACCCCGGGGGGTTGTGTACCCGGGGGGTGTGCTGTGTACCCCGGGGGGTTGAGTACCTGGGGTGTGCTGTGTACCCCAGGGGGATGGGCGCTGTGTACCCTGGGGGGGTTTATGTATGTACCCGGGGGGGGGTGTGCTGTGTACCCTGGGGGCGTTTATGTACCGGGGGTGTGTGCTGTGTACCCCGGGGGGTGCGCTGTGTACCCTGGGGGGGTTTATGTACCCGGGGGGGTGTGCTGTATACCCGGGGGGGGAGTGCTGTGTACCCTAAGGGGGGTATGTACCCGGGGGGGTGTGCTGTGTACCCCGGGGGGTGCTGTGTACCCAGGGGGCCGTGCCGCCCATCCACAGTAAATGTACTCGGGGGGCTCTCCATTGTTTCCAGTCCTGGTAAGGGTCGGACAAGTGATATTTCCCATAATCCCTTTCCAGAACCAAAGACACATGCTGGTCATACTGAGACTTCTGGGCAGCAGTGTAACCTCAGAGGTCACCCCCTGATCTCCATGATTCCAGACAAGCCTATGAAGCTTCCTCCACAGATGCCGGTCGGTGACGTATCTGGTTATTTCTTCCTCTGGTCACCGATCGTTCTCTCTGCACCCTCCCGCCCCTCTGACTTACTGCCGCTCATCTCCACCAATCATATCTGAGAAATGTCCTCCAAGGACTGACTCACCTTCTCATCATCCAGGACCCCCTTCCCCCAGGGGATGGATTAGAGTGTAAGCTCCTGTGGTGAGTGGAGGGGACAGGTGGTGGATTAGAGTGTAAGCTCCTGTGGTGAGTGGAGGGGACAGGTGGTGTATTAGAGTGTAAGCTCCTGTGGTGAGTGGACAGGTGGTGTATTAGAGTGTAAGCTCCTGTGGTGAGTGGAGGGGACAGGTGGTGGATTAGAGTGTAAGCTCCTGTGGTGAGTGGAGGGGACAGGTGATGGATTAGAGTGTAAGCTCCTGTGGTGAGTGGACAGGTGATGGATTAGAGTGTAAGCTCCTGTGGTGAGTGGACAGGTGGTGGATTAGAGTGTAAGCTCCTGTGGTGAGTGGAGGGGACAGGTGGTGGATTAGAGTGTAAGCTCCTGTGGTGAGTGGACAGGTGGTGGATTAGAGTGTAAGCTCCTGTGGTGAGTGGAGGGGACAGGTGGTGGATTAGAGTGTAAGCTCCTGTGGTGAGTGGAGGGGACAGGTGGTGGATTAGAGTGTAAGCTCCTGTGGTGAGTGGAGGGGACAGGTGATGGATTAGAGTGTAAGCTCCTGTGGTGAGTGGAGGGGACAGGTGGTGGATTAGAGTGTAAGCTCCTGTGGTGAGTGGAGGGGACAGGTGATGGATTAGAGTGTAAGCTCCTGTGGTGAGTGGAGGGGACAGGTGGTGTATTAGAGTGTAAGCTCCTGTGGTGAGTGGACAGGTGGTGGATTAGAGTGTAAGCTCCTGTGGTGAGTGGAGGGGACAGGTGGTGGATTAGAGCGTAAGCTCCTGTGGTGAGGGGACAGGTGGTGGATTAGAGTGTAAGCTCCTGTGGTGAGGGGACAGGTGGTGGATTAGAGTGTAAGCTCCTGTGGTGAGTGGAGGGGACAGGTGGTGGATTAGAGTGTAAGCTCCTGTGGTGAGTGGAGGGGACAGGTGGTGGATTAGAGTGTAAGCTCCTGTGGTGAGTGGAGGGGACAGGTGATGGATTAGAGTGTAAGCTCCTGTGGTGAGGGGACAGGTGGTGGATTAGAGTGTAAGCTCCTGTGGTGAGTGGAGGGGACAGGTGATGGATTAGAGTGTAAGCTCCTGTGGTGAGTGGAGGGGACAGGTGGTGTATTAGAGTGTAAGCTCCTGTGGTGAGTGGACAGGTGGTGGATTAGAGTGTAAGCTCCTGTGGTGAGTGGAGGGGACAGGTGGTGGATTAGAGCGTAAGCTCCTGTGGTGAGGGGACAGGTGGTGGATTAGAGTGTAAGCTCCTGTGGTGAGGGGACAGGTGGTGGATTAGAGTGTAAGCTCCTGTGGTGAGTGGAGGGGACAGGTGGTGGATTAGAGTGTAAGCTCCTGTGGTGAGTGGAGGGGACAGGTGGTGGATTAGAGTGTAAGCTCCTGTGGTGAGTGGAGGGGACAGGTGGTGGATTAGAGTGTAAGCTCCTGTGGTGAGTGGAGGGGACAGGTGATGGATTAGAGTGTAAGCTCCTGTGGTGAGTGGAGGGGACAGGTGGTGTATTAGAGTGTAAGCTCCTGTGGTGAGTGGACAGGTGGTGGATTAGAGTGTAAGCTCCTGTGGTGAGTGGAGGGGACAGGTGGTGGATTAGAGCGTAAGCTCCTGTGGTGAGGGGACAGGTGGTGGATTAGAGTGTAAGCTCCTGTGGTGAGGGGACAGGTGGTGGATTAGAGTGTAAGCTCCTGTGGTGAGTGGAGGGGACAGGTGGTGGATTAGAGTGTAAGCTCCTGTGGTGAGTGGAGGGGACAGGTGGTGGATTAGAGTGTAAGCTCCTGTGGTGAGTGGAGGGGACAGGTGATGGATTAGAGTGTAAGCTCCTGTGGTGAGGGGACAGGTGATGGATTAGAGTGTAAGCTCCTGTGGTGAGGGGACAGGTGATGGATTAGAGTGTAAGCTCCTGTGGTGAGGGGACAGGTGGTGGATTAGAGTGTAAGCTCCTGTGGTGAGTGGAGGGGACAGGTGGTGGATTAGAGTGTAAGCTCCTGTGGTGAGTGGAGGGGACAGGTGGTGGATTAGAGTGTAAGCTCCTGTGGTGAGTGGAGGGGACAGGTGGTGGATTAGAGTGTAAGCTCCTGTGGTGAGTGGAGGGGACAGGTGGTGGATTAGAGTGTAAGCTCTTGTGGTGAGTGCACAGGTGGTGTATTAGAGTGTAAGCTCCTGTGGTGAGTGGAGGGGACAGGTGGTGTATTAGAGTGTAAGCTCCTGTGGTGAGTGATGGATTGTTCCTCTAGTGGTGGGAAGTCCTGTATATTATATGGAGATTAGGTGGAATTCCCCGAATTTTCCCCGGCTGGCTGTCCTTGTCCCTGGCCTCCCCTCCCCCGCATTGTTATGTCTTCTCAGGTTTCTCTGGCCAGGTTCTCACTGTTGCGGTGTCTTTGTGGTCGATCGATCGATCGGTCATGTATGTTGTACCTACAGAAAGTGCTGAACCCTTCCAGAATTGCAGGGGATGGGAGAGAGCTCGGCGGTTCTTACTGCCTGGGGGGGGTGAATGTCTGATAACTGCAGAACGATTCTGGGGGGGGGAGGGGGGGAGACGTGCGATGTACACACAGACCTGACAACCTCCGAGAAAATCGAATTCCCAGATCAGACAGCACACACCAATCCTTCCCATCCAATCATCATCCAATGTCACCACAATCATCACACTGAACAATTCTACACCCCCCGGGGACTGTGTATACAGGTGGGTGTATATAGAGAAGGGTGTGTGCGGTGTACAGTCAGTCATGTGTGTAATGTATACAGTCAGCCATGTGTGATTGGGGTTGTCACCTCATCCCTTTAAACCCAAACACCTTTGAATTACACGGGTTCTGATGATGATTTAATGCAGATAAGGCGCCAAGTGAGTTTAATTACCACCTTAATCAGCCCCGGAACCTGTGTAAGTAATATCTGTCCGGGTTTGGAGGGATCAGGTGACAACCCTTTGTGTGATCTGTGTACAGTCTGCAGCATGTTGGTTGTCCTCCATGGTGTCAGTGTGTCCTCCATGGTGTCAGTGTGTTCTCCATGGTGTCAGTGTGTTCTCCATGGTGTCAGTGTGTTCTCCATGGTGTCAGTGTGTTCTCCATGGTGTCAGTGTGTTCTCCATGGTGTCAGTGTGTTCTCCATGGTGTCAGTGAATGGTGTCAGTGTCAGTTGGTGGTGTCAGTGTCAGTTGGTGGTGTCAGTGTCAGTTGGTGGTGTCAGTGTCAGTTGGTGGTGTCAGTGTCAGTTGGTGGTGTCAGTGTCAGTTGGTGATCCTCACCTGCTCCCGCCACTCATTGCTGCCTTGTCCGGGATCTCTGTCTTCTCATTGTAACTTTGTATCACTTTCACTTCCTCCTGTCTCTGCGCTGCTCTTTGGTGCCTCCCTCTGGTCATTTGTGGTCACAGCCGCCTCCTGTGGGAGGGTTCCGCAATCTGCTGACCTGACAGAAGAAGAAATATGTAATGTGACCGAGGAAAGGCAGAAATAATGACAGGAAACCGAAGAGGATATGAGAAAACCACCCAGAAATCAGAACTCCGATCAGAAATTAGAACTCCGATCAGAAATCAGAACTCCACCCAGAACCTTCACTGTGCAGAATTTAAAGTGGAGCTCCGGGCTGATCTGAAATCTCCGGCCGTTCATTGTATAATGAGCCTAACCTTCTCCTTTGACCTAAAACAATGGACACACGCTTCTACTCACTGTGATGGCAACTGCCTTGACCTTCTATTCTCCGACCTCTGCACTCCGTACAACCTCTCCACCAACCCTTCTCCTTTCTCTGATCACCACCTTATCAGCTTCACTCTCTCCTTGTTTTCCACCACCTTGCCTTCCAACTACATAACAGTTACCCATAGAAACCTTCATGACCTCAACTCCTTCTCTTCTCTACTCTGCTACTGACCACCTCTTTGACAAAATCTCACCCCTGCCCTGTCCCAACCTGGCCACTTCTGTCTACAATAGATCCCTATCCTCCACCCTGGATACCCTGGCAAACAGATGACACCAGAAGCCTCAATAAAACATAGCTGCTGCGCTGTTGAGCATCTGTGGCATAAGACTAATTCCCAGCAGGACTTCCACCAATATAAATCTGCCCTCCGAACATACAATGCCTGCCTCCGCACTGCCAAGCAGACCTATTTTATCACTGTGATGGACCTCGTACTCCTGAGGAGTATGTCCTCTGTATGGGCTTCCTTGCCCAGTGCCGGGACAATACCTGATCCCGCAGCCCACGCAGTCACTGGTCAGGACTCGGTGTAGAGTGGATAAAAGCATAAGACTTTTATTGAAGAACAGACACAAGTTTTTATCGCGGGGGACAATCCCCCCTCCTTGTTGGCACAGAGACACATGGCGGGGTAAACTGTACATCCAATCACATGAGGTGCAGGAAGATTGAAACTTTTCACCAAATCTTATAAACAAAAACTGGGCACACATCCAAATTTGTCAGTGGGAAGGACACTTGAGGACACTGTTCTGTTCAATGTCAGTGTTCTAAACACAGACAAACCTGGCTGGTTCAGGGGGTCGCTATCCCAGTGAAGAAAAGGGAGTTGGGACAGATGCTAAATGGGACTGGTACTGTCACAATCCCCCTCATTAACACCTTCTCATCCCGTCCGCGTCAATTCTTCTCTACCTTCAACTCTCTACTTCGTCCTCCACCCACCAACTCACTCACTGCCCAGGAGATCGCCAATCACTTCAAACATAAGATTGATACAATTCGTGAGGAGATCTCCTCTGTACAGATACCTCTGCCACCTTACACTCCTTGTCCACTTGCACAGTCAATACTTCCCTTATTTAACCCAGCTACTATAAAGGAAGTCACTAAACTTTTTTCTAAGGCCTACCTAATCACCTGCCCCCTGGATCCTGCTCCCTCGCAAATACTACGGTCACCCTCTGGCTCTATCCTACATTCTCTAACTCATATCTTCAATCTCTCCCTCTTTACTGACATCTTCTCCAACTCTCTAAAACATGCACTAGTCACCCCCATACCTAAAAAGGCCTCACTGGACCCCACCAATCTTAACAACCTACGCCCCATCTCCTTACTCCCTTTTGCCTCCAAACTCCTTGAATGTCTGGTCTAAAACCAGCTGAGTGACCACCTCATTCAGAACAACCTTCTTCATCCCCTTCAGTCTGGATTTCGTCCTCAACACTTCACAGGAACTGCTCTTCTAAAACTCACAAATGACTTACTAACAGCTAAAACCAATGGACACTACTCTGTACTCTTATTATTGGACCTCTTCGGACACTATTCCGTACTCTTACTCATGGACCTCTTCGGACACTATTCCGTACTCTTATGGGGCGTACACACGGTCGGACTTTTCAGCTACAAAAGTCCGACAGCCTGTCCGACAGACTTTCGACGGACTTTTGGCGGACTTTCGACGGACTTGCGGCGGACTTTCTAACGAACAGACTTGCCTACACACGATCACACAAAAGTCCGTCGAATTCTTACGTGATGACCTACACCGGACTAAAATAAGGAAGTTCATAGCCAGTAGCCAATAGCTGCCCTGGCGTGGGTTTTTGTCCATCGGACTAGCATACAGACGAGCGGATTTTTCGACCGGACTCGAGTTTGACGGAAAGATTTGAAGCATGTTTCAAATCTAAAGTCCGTCGGATTTGAGGCTGAAAAAGTCAGTTTGAAAGTCCGGAGAAGCCCACACACGATCGGATTTCCAGCCAGCTTTAGTCCGTCAGCGTCCGTTGGACTTTTGTAGCTGAAAAGTCTGACCGTGTGTACGCGGCATTACTCATGGACCTCTTCGGACACTACTCTGTACTCTTATTATTGGACCTCTTCGGACACTATTCCGTACTCCTACTCTTGGACCTCTATGGACACTATTCTGTACTCCTACTCTTGGACCTCTATGGACACTATTCTGTACTCCTACTCTTGGACCTCTATGAACACTATTCTGTACTCCTACTCTTGGACCTCTATGGACACTATTCCGTACTCCTATTCTTGGACCTCTATGGACACTATTCCGTACTCTTACTCTTGGACCTCTATGGACACTATTCTGTACTCTTACTCATGGACCTCTATGGACACTATTCCGTACTCTTACTCATGGACCTCTATGGACACTATTCCGTACTCTTACTCATGGACCTCTATGGACACTATTCCGTACTCTTACTCATGGACCTCTCCGTTGTCTTTGATACAGTTGACCGCCCTCTCCTCCTCAGAAAACTCTATTACCTTGGTCTCCATGGCTGGGCTCTCCGTTGGTTTGAAATCGAATCCTACCTATCTTACCAAATTTTCAGTGTCACTTACAACTCTACTTCCTCCTCTCCTATTCCTCTTACCATTGGGGTCCCCCAAGGTTCTGTCCTTGGACCTCTCCTATCCTTGATATACACCTTTTCCCTGGGTCAGTTTATAGCTTCCCATGGCTTCCAATACCATTTCTATGCTGATGACACCCAAATCTATCTCTCTACCCCTCAGCTCACTCCTTCAGTCTCCTCTCGTATCACTGATTTACTAAGAAATATATCAGCCTGGATGTCACACCACTTCCTCAAACTCAACCTATCCAAAACCAAGCTCATAATATTTCCTCCCCCCACATGCCCCTTCCCCTGACTTCTCTGTCAAGATCAATGGCACAACTATCAATGGCCGTACCTGCATGCCGGGGTGCTAGGGGTAATCCTGCACTCTGAACTATCCTTTCAGCCCCACATCCAATCACTGTCCAATTAAGCCGCCCTAGCCTCGCAACATCTCCAGAATACGCCTCCTTTTTAACCGTTGACCCCTCTAAGCTTCTAAATCACTTTCTGGTCATGTCCCACCTCGACTACTTCCTCATTGGCTTACCTTTACATAGGCTCCTCCTCCTTCAGTCCATCATGAATGCTGCTGCCAGACCAATGCCCCTTACCAAGCGCTCAGTGTCTGTCAATCCCTCCACTCAGTGTCCTCCACCCCTCTCTTCCTATCCCTCCACTGACCTCCATTCAGTGTCCTCCACCCCTCTCTGCCAATCCCTCCACTGTTCTCCATTCAGTGTCCTCCACCCCTCTCTACCAATCCCTCCACTGGTCTCCATTCAGTGTCCTCCACCCCTCTCTACCAATCCCTCCACTGGTCTCCATTCAGTGTCCTCCACCCCTCTCTACCAATCCCTCCACTGGTCTCCATTCAGTGTCCTCCACCCCTCTCTGCCAATCCCTCCACTGGTCTCCATTCAGTGTCCTCCACCCCTCTCTACCAATCCCTCCACTGGTCTCCATTCAGTGTCCTCCACCCCTCTCTTCCTATCCCTCCACTGACCTCCATTCAGTGTCCTCCACCCCTCTCTGCCAATCCCTCCACTGGCCTCCATTCAGTGTCCTCCACCCCTCTCTTCCTATCCCTCCACTGACCTACATTCAGTGTCCTCCACCCCTCTCTACCAATCCCTCCACTGGTCTCCATTCAGTGTCCTCCACCCCTCTCTACCAATCCCCCCACTGGTCTCCATTCAGTGTCCTCCACCCCTCTCTGCCAATCCCTCCACTGGCCTCCATTCAGTGTCCTCCACCCCTCTCTGCCAATCCCTCCACTGGTCTCCATTCAGTGTCCTCCACCCCTCTCTGCCAATCCCTCCACTGGTCTCCATTCAGTGTCCTCCACCCCTCTCTGCCAATCCCTCCACTGGTCTCCATTCAGTGTCCTCCACCCCTCTCTGCCAATCCCTCCACTGGTCTCCATTCAGTGTCCTCCACCCCTGTCTTCCAATCCCTCCACCGGCCTCCATTCAGTGTCCTCCACCCCTCTCTACCAATCCCTCCACTGGTCTCCCTTCAGTGTCCTCCACCCCTCTCTACCAATCCCTCCACTGGCTTCCATTCAGTGTCCTCCACCCCTCTCAGCCAATCCCTCCACTGGCCTCCATTCAGTGTCCTCCACCCTTTACTGCCAATCCCTCCACGAGACTCTATTCAGTGTCCTCCACCCCTCTCTACCAATCCCTCCACTGGCCTCCATTCAGTGTCCTCCACCCCTCTCTACCAATCCCTCCACTGGTCTCCATTCAGTGTCCTCCACCCCTCTCTGCCAATCCCTCCACTGGTCTCCATTCAGTGTCCTCCACCCCTCTCTGCCAATCCCTCCACTGGTCTCCATTCAGTGTCCTCCACCCCTCTCAGCCAATCCCTCCACTGGCCTCCATTCAGTGTCCTCCACCCCTTACTGCCAATCCCTCCACGGGCCTCCATTCAGTGTCCTCCACCCCTCTCTACCAATCCCTCCACTGGCCTCCATTCAGTGTCCTCCACCCCTCTCTACCAATCCTTCCACTGGTCTCCAGTGTCCTCCACCCCTCTCTACCAATCCCTCCACTGGTCTCCATTCAGTGTCCTCCACCCCTCTCTACCAATCCCTCCACTGGTCTCCATTCAGTGTCCTCCACCCCTCTCTTCCTATCCCTCCACTGACCTCCATTCAGTGTCCTCCACCCCTCTCTGCCAATCCCTCCACTGGCCTCCATTCAGTGTCCTCCACCCCTCTCTTCCTATCCCTCCACTAACCTCCATTCAGTGTCCTCCACCCCTCTCTTCCTATCCCTCCACTGACCTACATTCAGTGTCCTCCACCCCTCTCTACCAATCCCTCCACTGGTCTCCATTCAGTGTCCTCCACCCCTCTCTACCAATCCCCCCACTGGTCTCCATTCAGTGTCCTCCACCCCTCTCTGCCAATCCCTCCACTGGCCTCCATTCAGTGTCCTCCACCCCTCTCTGCCAATCCCTCCACTGGCCTCCATTCAGTGTCCTCCACCCCTCTCCACCAATCCCTCCACTGGTCTCCATTCAGTGTCCTCCACCCCTCTCTGCCAATCCCTCCACTGGTCTCCATTCAGTGTCCTCCACCCCTCTCTTCCTATCCCTCCACTGACCTACATTCAGTGTCCTCCACCCCTCTCTGCCAATCCCTCCACTGGTCTCCATTCAGTGTCCTCCACCCCTCTCTGCCAATCCCTCCACTGGTCTCCATTCAGTGTCCTCCACCCCTGTCTTCCAATCCCTCCACCGGCCTCCATTCAGTGTCCTCCACCCCTCTCTACCAATCCCTCCACTGGCCTCCATTCAGTGTCCTCCACCCCTCTCTACCAATCCCTCCACTGACCTCCATTCAGTGTCCTCTACCCCTCTCTGCCAATCCCTCCACTGGTCTCCATTCAGTGTCCTCCACCCCTGTCTTCCAATCCCTCCACCGGCCTCCATTCAGTGTCCTCCACCCCTCTCTACCAATCCCTCCACTGGTCTCCCTTCAGTGTCCTCCACCCCTCTCTACCAATCCCTCCACTGGCTTCCATTCAGTGTCCTCCACCCCTCTCAGCCAATCCCTCCACTGGCCTCCATTCAGTGTCCTCCACCCTTTACTGCCAATCCCTCCACGAGACTCTATTCAGTGTCCTCCACCCCTCTCTACCAATCCCTCCACTGGCCTCCATTCAGTGTCCTCCACCCCTCTCTACCAATCCCTCCACTGGTCTCCATTCAGTGTCCTCCACCCCTCTCTGCCAATCCCTCCACTGGTCTCCATTCAGTGTCCTCCACCCCTCTCTGCCAATCCCTCCACTGGTCTCCATTCAGTGTCCTCCACCCCTCTCAGCCAATCCCTCCACTGGCCTCCATTCAGTGTCCTCCACCCCTTACTGCCAATCCCTCCACGGGCCTCCATTCAGTGTCCTCCACCCCTCTCTACCAATCCCTCCACTGGCCTCCATTCAGTGTCCTCCACCCCTCTCTACCAATCCTTCCACTGGTCTCCATTCAGTGTCCTCCACCCCTCTCTACCAATCCCTCCACTGGTCTCCATTCAGTGTCCTCCACCCCTCTCTACCAATCCTTCCACTGGTCTCCATTCAGTGTCCTCCACCCCTCTCTACCAATCCCTTCACTGGTCTCCATTCAGTGTCCTCCACCCCTCTCTGCCAATCCCTCCACTGGTCTCCATTCAGTGTCCTCCACCCCTCTCTACCAATCCCTCCACTGGTCTCCATTCAGTGTCCTCCACCCCTCTCTGCCAATCCCTCCACGGGCCTCCATTCAGTGTCCTCCACCCCTCTCTACCAATCCCTCCACTGGTCTCCATTCAGTGTCCTCCACCCCTCTCTACCAATCCCTCCACTGGTCTCCATTCAGTGTCCTCCACCCCTCTCTACCAATCCCTCCACTGGTCTCCATTCAGTGTCCTCCACCCCTCTCTACCAATCCCTCCACTGGTCTCCATTCAGTGTCCTCCACCCCTCTCTACCAATCCCTCCACTGGCCTCCATTCAGTGTCCTCCACCCCTCTCTGCCAATCCCTCCACTGACCTCCATTCAGTGTCCTCCACCCCTCTCTACCAATCCCTCCACTGGCCTCCATTCAGTGTCCTCCACCCCTCTCTGCCAATCCCTCCACTGATCTCCATTCAGTGTCCTCCACCCCTCTCTGCCAATCCCTCCACTGACCTCCATTCAGTGTCCTCCACCCCTCTCTGCCAATCCCTCCACTGATCTCCATTCAGTGTCCTCCACCCCTCTCTGCCAATCCCTCCACTGACCTCCATTCAGTGTCCTCCACCCCTCTCTGCCAATCCCTCCACTGACCTCCATTCAGTGTCCTCCACCCCTCTCTGCCAATCCCTCCACTGGCCTCTATTCAGTGTCCTTACCTAGTCTCAAAATATCAACCAAGCCTCCTGCTCTCTAGCTCTACCTTTGGAACTCCCTACCCCAATCTGTCTGAATATCTCCTAATCTATCCAACTTTAGATCATCCCCGAAAACTCTTCTCTTTAAAGAAGCCTATCCTGCTTCTAACTAATAACCTGTTTTTTTTTTTACTTTCTCCATCAGCCCATCCCCCACAGTTATTACCTTTCATATCACTTGACCCTCCCTCTTAGATTGTAAGCTCTCAGGATCAGGGCCCTCTGATTCCTCCTGTATTGAATTGTATTGTATCTGTACTGTCTGTCCTCATGTTGTAAAGCACTGTGCAAACTGCGCTATATAAATCCTGTATAATAATAATAATTGTATTTTTCCAAAGAGCTACCAGAAGTACCTTCACCTTTCTTCATATTAGCCTCCTGGAATCTCTTCATAGCAGGACCGGGAGGGTCAGAACTTCTCATCAAACATCACTGGGAACATGCTTACTGAAAGGGAGAGCAGAGAGATGGCCTGCTGATACCCCTCCTTGTCCAATCAGAGGTGGGTCCTGGACCAGGCTGTACCTCCTGACTTCTGTCTGTCCGGGTTCCGGCTTCAGTAGACCAGCAGGCTGAGGTTCTGCTGGGTGCAAAAATCATTTTCTATCTTTTTTAAATCTACAGCTTTCCATAAAAGAACCTCGGTGATCCCGCCATGGAGGTCCGCGATCAGGAGCTTCCTAGTCTATGGGCTGTCAGTGAGACCTTACCTCTCTTCTCCACTCCCCTCATCTCCTCTCTCCTCCTCCTACTCTATTCTCCCAATGTCTCCTCCTCTCCTTTCCTCACCTCCCTCCCCCTCATATCTCCCCTCCTCTCTTCTCCTCTCTTCTGCTTTCTCCCTCTTCTCTAGTCTTCTCACCCCTACTCTCCTCACCACTCTCCTCCCTTCTTCAGCTCTGCCTCTTTCTTCTCCATCCACAACTCCACTCCTTTCCCCTTCCATCTTCTCACTCCTCTCCTCTCCTCACCACTCTCCTCCCTTCCTCTCCTCTGCCTCTTTCTTCTCCATCCCACTATCCACTCCTTTCCCCTTCCATCTTCTCACTCCTCTCCTCTCCTCACCACTCTCCTCCCTTCCTCTCCTCTGCCTCTTTCTTCTCCATCCCACTACTCCACTCCTTTCCCCTTCCCTCTTCTCACTCCTCTCCTCTCCCTAACCACTCTCCTCCCTTCCTCTCCTCTGCCTCTTTCTTCTCCATCCCACTACTCCACTCCTTTCCCCTTCCATCTTCTCACTCCTCTCCTCTCCTCACCACTCTCCTCCCTTCCTCTCCTCTGCCTCTTTCTTCTCCATCCCACTACTCCACTCCTTTCCCCTTCCCTCTTCTCACTCCTCTCCTCTCCTCACCACTCTCCTCCCTTCCTCTCCTCTGCCTCTTTCTTCTCCATCCCACTACTCCACTCCTTTCCCCTTCCCTCTTCTCACTCCCTCTCCTCTCCTCACCACTCTCCTCCCCTTCCTCTCCTCTGCCTCTTTCTTCTCCATCCCACTACTCCACTCCTTTCCCCTTCCCTCTTCTCACTCCTCTCCTCTCCTCACCACTCTCCTCCCTTCCTCTCCTCTGCCTCTTTCTTCTCCATCCCACAACTCCACTCCTTTCCCCTTCCCTCTTCTCACTCCTCTCCCTCTCCTCACCACTCTCCTCCCTTCCTCTCCTCTGCCTCTTTCTTCTCCATCCCACTACTCCACTCCTTTCCCCTTCCCTCTTCTCACTCCTCTCCTCTCCTCACCACTCTCCTCCCTTCCTCTCCTCTGCCTCTTTCTTCTCCATCCCACTACTCCACTCCTTTCCCCTTCCATCTTCTCACTCCTCTCCTCTCCTCACCACTCTCCTCCCTTCCTCTCCTCTGCCTCTTTCTTCTCCATCCCACTACTCCACTCCTTTCCCCTTCCCTCTTCTCACTCCTCTCCTCTCCTCACCACTCTCCTCCCTTCCTCTCCTCTGCCTCTTTCTTCTCCATCCCACTACTCCACTCCTTTCCCCTTCCATCTTCTCACTCCTCTCCTCTCCTCACCACTCTCCTCCCTTCCTCTCCTCTGCCTCTTTCTTCTCCATCCCACTACTCCACTCCTTTCCCCTTCCCTCTTCTCACTCCTCTCCTCTCCTCACCACTCTCCTCCCTTCCTCTCCTCTGCCTCTTTCTTCTCCATCCCACTACTCCACTCCTTTCCCCTTCCATCTTCTCACTCCTCTCCTCTCCTCACCACTCTCCTCCCTTCCTCTCCTCTGCCTCTTTCTTCTCCATCCCACTACTCCACTCCTTTCCCCTTCCCTCTTCTCACTCCTCTCCTCTCCTCACCACTCTCCTCCCTTCCTCTCCTCTGCCTCTTTCTTCTCCATCCCACAACTCCACTCCTTTCCCCTTCCATCTTCTCACTCCTCCCCTTTTCTCCTTAACAATGTTCTACTTCTTCCTCCCCTCCATCCTCCTCGATTCCCCCCCCCATCCCCTTTTCTCCTCTCCCTGATGGGCCGTACACACAATCCGTATCTACGACAGATCGTACGACTTTTCTCACTTACTAGTCGCAAGTAGAGATTGAAAAGGTAACTAAAGTCACGAAAATTGTATTTTTGGATGACAACTGTACTGACTGAATGAAAATTGTACGATCCGGTATCGTTCGAGGTTTTCGTGCATGTCCGATCGAATAATATCCGAGGAACTGTCGTGATCGAAAGTAGTGTACACATGATCCGAAAATCGTACGATTCTTCCTCGGATGACAGTATTCGTACGATATTCGGATCATGTGTACGGGCCTTAAGTCTTCTCTCCTCACCCCCCCCCCCCCCTTCATACCTCATTCTCCTCTCTTCTCCTCTCCTCTTCATTCTTTTCCTCCTCTCCTCCCCTCTTCTCCTCTCCTCTTCATTCCCCTCTCCTCTCCTCTTATCCTCTCCTCTTTATTCTTTTCTCCTCTCCTCCCCTCTTCTCCTCTCCTCTTCATTCCCCTCTCCTCTCCTCTTATCCTCTCCTCTTTATTACCCTCTCCTCTTATCTTCTCTTCACCATTCTCCTCTCCTCACCCCCTTGTCTCCTCTCCTCTTCATTCTCCTTATTTCTCCCCTCCCTCCTATCTCCTCTCCTCTCCCCTTCATTCTCCTCTCCTCTCCTTTCTCCACTCTGCCCCTCCCCTGTTCTCCTCTACTTTCTCCACTCCACTCTCCTCTCCATTCTCCTCTTCTCTCTCCTCTCCTCTTCAACTTCCTCTCTTCTCCCCCTCCTATCTTCTTCATTCTCCTATCCTTTCCCTTTCATTCTCCCTTCCTTTCCTCCCCTCTCATCTTTTCTTCTCTCCTTCCTCCCCTTTTCTCCTCTACTTTTCATTCTCCTCTCTCCTCTCCTCTTCATTCTCCTCTCCTCTTATCCTCTCATCTTAATTCTCCTCTCCCCCTCCTCTCCTCTTATCCTCTCCTCTTCATTCTCCTCCCTCCTCTTCAATTTTCTCTCCTCTCCCCGCCTCCCTTCTTATTCTCTCCTCTTCATTCTCCTCTCCCCCCTTTCCTCTCCCCCTCCTCTCCTCTTCATTCTCCTCTCCCCTTTCTCTTCTCCTCTCCTCTTCATTTTCCTCTCCCCCCTCTCTCCTCTCCATTCCCCCCCCTCTCCCCCTCCTCTCCATTCTCCTCCTCCTCTCCTCTCCCCTCCTCTCCTCTCCCCCTCCTCTCCTCTTCATTCCCCCCCCTCTCCATTCTCCTCTCCCCCCTCTCCTCTTCATTCTCCTCTCCTCTTCATTCTACTCTCCCTCCTCCTCTCCTCTTCATTCTCCTCTCCTCTCCATTCTCCCCCCTCTCCCCCTCCTCTCCTCTTCATTCTCCTCCCCCCTCTGCTCTCCCCCTCCTCTCCTCTTCATTCTCCTCTCCCCCCTCCTCTCCTCTTCATCCTCCTCGCTCCCTCATCTCCTCTTCAG
The DNA here is from genome assembly GCA_037952835.1 of Lithobates septentrionalis. Classification (NCBI taxonomy): domain Eukaryota; kingdom Metazoa; phylum Chordata; class Amphibia; order Anura; family Ranidae; genus Lithobates; species Lithobates septentrionalis. The sequence goes on along the minus strand of JBBDGP010005813.1, from coordinate 62,558 downwards.
TCTCCTCTCCCCCCTCCTCTCCTCTTCATTCTCCTCTGCCCCCTCTCCTCTTCAGTCTCCTCTCCTCCCCCCTCTCTCCTCTCCTCTCCCCTTCAGTCTCCTCTTCTCCCCCTCTCTCCTCTCCTCTCCCCTTCATTCTCCTCTCCTCTCCTTTCTCCACTCTGCCCCTCCCCTGTTCTCCTCTACTTTCTCCACTCCACTCTCCTCTCCATTCTCCTCTTCTCTCTCCTCTCCTCTTCAACTTCCTCTCTTCTCCCCCTCCTATCTTCTTCATTCTCCTATCCTTTCCCTTTCATTCTCCCTTCCTTTCCTCCCCTCTCATCTTTTCTTCTCTCCTCCCTCCCCTTTTCTCCTCTACTTTTCATTCTCCTCTCTCCTCTCCTCTTCATTCTCCTCTCCTCTTATCCTCTCATCTTAATTCTCCTCTCCCCCTCCTCTCCTCTTATCCTCTCCTCTTCATTCTCCTCCCTCCTCTTCAATTTTCTCTCCTCTCCCCGCCTCCCTTCTTATTCTCTCCTCTTCATTCTCCTCTCCCCCCTTTCCTCTCCCCCTCCTCTCCTCTTCATTCTCCTCTCCCCTTTCTCTTCTCCTCTCCTCTTCATTTTCCTCTCCCCCCTCTCTCCTCTCCATTCCCCCCCCTCTCCCCCTCCTCTCCATTCTCCTCCTCCTCTCCTCTCCCCTCCTCTCCTCTCCCCCTCCTCTCCTCTTCATTCCCCCCCCTCTCCATTCTCCTCTCCCCCCTCTCCTCTTCATTCTCCTCTCCTCTTCATTCTACTCTCCCTCCTCCTCTCCTCTTCATTCTCCTCTCCTCTCCATTCTCCCCCCTCTCCCCCTCCTCTCCTCTTCATTCTCCTCCCCCCTCTGCTCTCCCCCTCCTCTCCTCTTCATTCTCCTCTCCCCCCTCCTCTCCTCTTCATCCTCCTCGCTCCCTCATCTCCTCTTCAGTCTCCTCTCCCCCCTCCTCTCCTCTTCATTCTCCTCTGCCCCCTCTCCTCTTCAGTCTCCTCTCCTCCCCCCCTCTCCTCTCCTCTCCCCTTCAGTCTCCTCTTCTCCCCCTCTCTCCTCTCCTCTCCCCTTGGTTCTCCTCTCCTCTCTTAGTACATACACACAATAGGTGAGGGGCCCTGTCCGGGACACTCTGCAGAGCACAGCTTCCTCCTCCGGACACAATTGCTGGTTATTTCTGATATACGGGGCATTAGTGAAGGTTGCAGGAAGTCATAGAAGACATGAAAGGTTCATTATTATAAATGGGAGGTTGGTGATGAGCCAAAGAGAACACATGGCTGATGTCCTCCAGATGAGACCTCCGACTGGCCGGCCATCCAGGATTTATTATTATTATTATACAGGATTTTTTATGGCACCGACAGTTTGCACAGCGCTTTACAATGTTAGGGCAGACAGTACAAGTACAATACAATTCAATACAAGAGAAATCAGAGGGCCCTGATCCTGAGAGCTTACAATCTAGGAGGGAGGGTCAAGTGAAACAAAAGGCTAAAAACTGTGGGGGATGGGCTGATGAAGAAAATGAAAGAACAGTTAGGTGGAGGCAGGAGAAGAGGAAAGTTTTCAGGGATCGCCTGAAAGTAGATAGTCTGACCGATTGGGGTAGGGAATTCCAGAGAATGGGAGAGGCTCTGGAGAAGTCCTGGAGGCGAGTATTGGGAGGAGGTGATGAGGGAGCTAGAGAGGAGAAGGTCATGGGAGGAACAAAGAGGGCGATTAGGTTGGTATTTGGAGACTAGGTTAGTGATGTAGGTGGGGCAGAGCTGTGGACGGCTTTGTAAGTTATTGTTAGTATTTTGAATTTACTTTGTTGGGTGATTGGAGGCCAATGGAGGGATTGGCAGAGAGGGGTGGAGGACACTGAATGGAGACCAGTGGAGGGATTGGTAGAGAGGGGTGGAGGACACTGAATGGAGGTCAGTGGAGGGATTGGTAGAGAGGGATGGAGGACACTGAATGGAGACCAGTGGAGGGATTGGTAGAGAGGGATGGAGGACACTGAATGGAGACCAGTGGAGGGATTGGTAGAGAGGGGTGGAGGACACTGAATGGAGACCAGTGGAGGGATTGGCAGAGAGGGGTGGAGGACACTGAATGGAGACCAGTGGAGGGATTGGTAGAAAGGGGTGGAGAACACTGAATGGAGACCAGTGGAGGGACTGGTAGAGAGGGGTGGAGGACACTGAATGGAGGCCAGTGGAGGGATTGGTAGAGAGGGGTGGAGGACACTGAATGGAGACCAGTGCAGGGATTGGTAGAGAGGGGTGGAGGACACTGAATGGAGACCAGTGGAGGGATTGGCAGAGAGGGGTGGAGGACACTGAATGGAGACCAGTGGAGGGATTGGCAGAGAGGGGTGGAGGACACTGAATGGAGACCAGTGGAGGGATTGGTAGAGAGGGGTGGAGGACACTGAATGGAGACCAGTGGAGGGACTGGTAGAGAGGGGTGGAGGACACTGAATGGAGACCAGTGGATGGATTGGCAGAGAGGGGTGGAGGACACTGAATGGAGACCAGTGGAGGGATTGGCAGAGAGGGGTGGAGGACACTGAATGGAGACCAGTGGAGGGATTGGTAGAGAGGGGTGGAGGACACTGAATGGAGACCAGTGGAGGGATTGGCAGAGAGGGGTGGAGGACACTGAATGGAGACCAGTGGAGGGATTGGTAGAGAGGGGTGGAGGACACTGAATGGAGACCAGTGGAGGGACTGGTAGAGAGGGGTGGAGGACACTGAATGGAGGCCAGTGGAGGGATTGGTAGAGAGGGGTGGAGGACACTGAATGGAGACCAGTGGAGGGACTGGTAGAGAGGGGTGGAGGACACTGAATGGAGGCCAGTGGAGGGATTGGTAGAGAGGGGTGGAGGACACTGAATGGAGATCAGTGGAGGGATTGGCAGAGAGGGGTGGAGGACACTGAATGGAGGCCAGTGGAGGGATTGGTAGAGAGGGGTGGAGGACACTGAATGGAGACCAGTGGAGGGATTGGTGGAGAGGGTTGGAGGACACTGAATGGAGGTCAGTGGAGGGATTAGTAGAGAGGGGTGGAGGACACTGAATGGAGGTCAGTGGAGGGATTGGCAGAGAGGGGTGGAGGACACTGAATGGAGGTCAGTGGAGGGATTGGTAGAGAGGGGTGGAGGACACTGAATGGAGACCAGTGGAGGGATTGGCAGAGAGGGGTGGAGGACACTGAATGGAGACCAGTGGAGAGATTGGTAGAGAGGGGTGGAGGACACTGAATGGAGACCAGTGGAGGGATTGGTAGAGAGGGGTGGAGGACACTGAATGGAGGTCAGTGGAGGGATTGGTAGAGAGGGGTGGAGGACACTGAATGGAGACCAGTGTAGGGATTGGTAGAGAGGGGTGGAGGACACTGAATGGAGACCAATGGAGGGATTGGCTGAGAGGAGTAGCAGATGCTGAGCGGTTTGTAAGGGATTTTACACAATCCAAAGATCTAAAGGGAAACTCCACAGAGAGAAATGATGAGCGCCTGGCTGTCTCTGGATTTGGGGTCATTGACCCAGAACTGACATGAAGATCGGGGACGCAGCCGGGGACCTCCTATCCCACACTCTGTGAATGAGAACGTTGAAGCCGGAGGATCAGCATGACGGACAATGATTACTTTATTGGCCTCCTTAGTGTTCATGTTAACCCTTTACACCCCATACACTCTTTCTGTTGTGACACTTGGTAAGCTTGGAGTAAACCATGGAGTTTTCTGTCCAGCCGGGTGGATGTGGCGGTATTCTCTGTGATCCTCTGATGGGGGTGATATTCTGTGTACATGGACACCACAAATGACTTCCTGTGACGGATACACGGAGGATTTTGGCATTCACACCCCAAGGCCTGGTTTGTGGTGTCTGGACATTCTCACGAAGAGAAGACCAACAATGGACGAGACACATTAAACTCCCCGACACCAATAATGGCCGATTGTCCCCGATCTTCCAGAGAGGCCAGAAATGGGGGAACGTCCTTCCTCTTCACATCAATGGAATTTACAAGATGAAGATGAAAGAGGTCAGATGGAGGATTGTGGGAGCACCAGAGGGGATGATGGACAGAATAGAGATAAGATTGTCCTCATGTCTTTTATAAGAGTCTAGAGCCAGAAACTGGCCACCTCCAAGGAAATCCAAATCATGTGAAAACCTTCCTTCCCCTGGACAGAACCAGTATGACCCAATGACTGGGCTATAGATGTGGTGGTGGGACGGGTTCTACAGCACTATGTGCCAGTGTTGGCTCAGAGTCTCCTAGTGCAAAGTGCACCCCCTTCCTCCATAGTGTCCTACTTCCACTGCCCCCTGTACTCCCCTCTCTTCTCCTCCTCCAGGATCCCTCCTGCACTGTCCAACCTCTTACTCCAGAGTCCTTCCTGTACTGCACCTCAACTTCAGTGCCCCCTCCCCCCTTACTGGCCCTCTCTCTCCCTTCAGTGCCCCCCCCCCCCCTTAGTGGCCCTCTCTCTCCCTTCAGAGACCCCCTGTAATGCCTATTTCACTTCAGTACCTCCCTGTACTGCCCATCTCTACTCCGCCTCCAAGACACCCCATACCACCCCCTCTCCTCTTCCAGTGTCCCCCTGTACTGTCCTCTCTCCCTCTAGGGTCCCCCCTGTACTGCCCCTCTCTCCTCCTCCATGGTCCCCCCTGTACTGCCCCTCTCTCCTCCTCCATGGTCCCCCCTGTACTGCCCCTCTCTCCTCCTCCATGGTCCCCCCTGTACTGCCCCTCTCTCCTCCTCCATGGTCCCCCCTGTACTGCCCCTCTCTCCTCCTCCATGGTCCCCCCTGTACTGCCCCTCTCTCCTCCTCCATGGTCCCCCCTGTACTGCCCCTCTCTCCTCCTCCATGGTCCCCCCTGTACTGCCCCTCTCTCCTCCTCCATGGTCCCCCCTGTACTGCCCCTCTCTCCTCCTCCATGGCCCCCCCTGTACTACCCCTCTCTCCTCCTCCATGGTCCCCCCTGTACTGCCCCTCTCTCCTCCTCCATGGTCCCCCCTGTACTGCCCCTCTCTCCTCCTCCATGGTCCCCCCTGTACTGCCCCTCTCTCCTCCTCCATGGTCCCCCTGTACTGCCCCTCTCTCCTCCTCCATGGTCCCCCCTGTACTACCCCTCTCTCCTCCTCCATGGTCCCCCCTGTACTGCCCCTCTCTCCTCCTCCATGGTCCCCCCTGTACTGCCCCTCTCTCCTCCTCCATGGTCCCCCCTGTACTGCCCCTCTCTCCTCCTCCATGGTCCCCCTGTACTGCCCCTCTCTCCTCCTCCATGGTCCCCCCTGTACTACCCCTCTCTCCTCCTCCATGGTCCCCCCTGTACTGCCCCTCTCTCCTCCTCCATGGTCCCCCCTGTACTGCCCCTCTCTCCTCCTCCATGGTCCCCCCTGTACTGCCCCTCTCTCCATCTCCATGGTCCCCCCTGTACTACCCCTCTCTCCTCCTCCATGGTCCCCCCTGTACTGCCCCTCTCTCCTCCTCCATGGTCCCCCCTGTACTGCCCCTCTCTCCTCCTCCATGGTCCCCCCTGTACTGCCCCTCTCTCCATCTCCATGGTCCCCCCTGTACTACCCCTCTCTGCTCCTCCATGGTCCCCCCTGTACTACCCCTCTCTCCTCCTCCATGGTCCCCCTGTACTACCCCTCTCTCCTCACTTAGTGTCCCCCCTGTACTACCCCTCTCTCCTCCTCCATGGTCCCCCCTGTACTGCCCCTCTCTCCTCCTCCATGGTCCCCCCTGTACTACCCCTCTCTCCTCCTCCATGGTCCCCCCTGTACTGCCCCTCTCTCCTCCTCCATGGTCCCCCCTGTACTGCCCCTCTCTCCTCCTCCATGGTCCCCCCTGTACTGCCCCTCTCTCCTCCTCCATGGTCCCCCTGTACTGCCCCTCTCTCCTCCTCCATGGTCCCCCCTGTACTACCCCTCTCTCCTCCTCCATGGTCCCCCCTGTACTGCCCCTCTCTCCTCCTCCATGGTCCCCCCTGTACTGCCCCTCTCTCCTCCTCCATGGTCCCCCCTGTACTGCCCCTCTCTCCATCTCCATGGTCCCCCCTGTACTACCCCTCTCTGCTCCTCCATGGTCCCCCCTGTACTACCCCTCTCTCCTCCTCCATGGTCCCCCTGTACTACCCCTCTCTCCTCACTTAGTGTCCCCCCTGTACTACCCCTCTCTGCTCCTCCATGGTCCCCCCTGTACTACCCCTCTCTCCTCCTCCATGGTCCCCCTGTACTACCCCTCTCTCCTCACTTAGTGTCCCCCCTGTACTACCCCTCTCTCCTCCTCCATGGTCCCCCCTGTACTGCCCCTCTCTCCTCCTCCATGGTCCCCCCTGTACTACCCCTCTCTCCTCCTCCATGGTCCCCCCTGTACTGCCCCTCTCTCCTCCTCCATGGTCCCCCCTGTACTACCCCTCTCTCCTCCTCCATGGTCCCCCCTGTACTGCCCCTCTCTCCTCCTCTATGGTCCCCCCTGTACTGCCCCTCTCTCCTCCTCCATGGTCCCCCCTGTACTACCCCTCTCTCCTCCTCCATGGTCCCCCCTGTACTACCCCTCTCTCCTCCTCCATGGTCCCCCCTGTACTACCCCTCTCTCCTCCTCCATGGTCCCGCCTGTACTACCCCTCTCTCCTCCTCCATGGTCCCCCCTGTACTACCCCTCTCTCCTCCTCCATGGTCCCCCTGTACTACCCCTCTCTCCTCACTTAGTGTCCCCCCTGTACTACCCTTCTCTCCTCCTCCATGGTCCCCCCTGTACTACCCTTCTCTCCTCCTCCATGGTCCCCCCTGTACTGCCCCTCTCTCCTCCTCCATGGTCCCCCCTGTACTGCCCCTCTCTCCTCCTCCATGGTCCCCCCTGTACTACCCCTCTCTCCTCCTCCATGGTCCCCCCTGTACTGCCCCTCTCTCCTCCTCCATGGTCCCCCCTGTACTACCCCTCTCTCCTCCTCCATGGTCCCCCCTGTACTACCCCTCTCTCCTCCTCCATGGTCCCCCCTGTACTGCCCCTCTCTCCTCCTCCATGGTCCCCCCTGTACTACCCCTCTCTCCTCCTCCATGGTCCCCCCTGTACTACCCCTCTCTCCTCCTCCATGGTCCCCCCTGTACTACCCCTCTCTCCTCCTCCATGGTCCCCCTGCACTACCCCTCTCTCCTCACTTAGTGTCCCCCCTGTACTGCCCCTCTTTCCTCCTCCATGGCCCCCCCTGTACTACCCCTCTCTCCTCCTCCATGTTCCCCCCTGTACTGCCCCTCTCTCCTCCTCTATGGTCCCCCCTGTACTGCCCCTCTCTCCTCCTCCATGGTCCCCCCTGTACTACCCCTCTCTCCTCACTTAATGTCCCCCCTGTACTGCCCCTCTCTCCTCCTCCATGGTCCCCCCTGTACTGCCCCTCTCACCTCCTCCATGGTCCCCCCTGTACTGCCCCTCTCTCCTCCTCCATGGTCCCCCCTGTACTGCCCCTCTCACCTCCTCCATGGTCCCCCCTGTACTGCCCCTCTCTCCTCCTCCATGGTCCCCCCTGTACTGCCCCTCTCTCCTCCTCCATGGTCCCCCCTGTACTACCCCTCTCTCCTCCTCCATGGTCCCCCCTGTACTACCCCTCTCTCCTCCTCCATGGTCCCCCCTGTACTACCCCTCTCTCCATCTCCATGGCCCCCTGTACTACCCCTCTCTCCTCCTCCATGGTCCCCCCTGTACTACCCCTCTCTCCTCACTTAGTGTCCCCCCTGTACTACCCCTCTCTCCTCCTCCAGGATCTCTTCTGTACTGACACTCTCTCCTCCAGTATCCCCTTATTCTACCCCTCTTTCCTCCTCCAGGCCCCCCTCCCCTGTGCCACTCCCCTCCAGTCTCAGTGTGCCCCCTGTACTACCCCAATCTCCTCCTCCGGTGTCCCTCCTGTACTACCCCTCTCTCCTCCAGGCCCCCCTCCCCCGTACCACCCCTCTCCTCTCTCAGTGTCCCCCCTGTACTACCTGTTGCACCCTGGGGTTTAGTCAGGGAGCTCCTCAGAAATTTTCTTGCCAAGAGTAGTCATCTTGGTCGATTGATAGAGATCCATTGATTTCTCCCTAAGTTTGGCCTTGTTGAACTTTTTCTCTTCTACCAATAGGTGGCCGGGAACTTAGTGGTATTAGATATGAGGAGGGCAACCCAAAGTCAGGTTATGTGTATATGGGGTATCTCAGCCAATGGGCATGGGTTTTCTTGAATCCCTTGGCCTGCTGGGAGAACCTATATATTTGGGTGGAGTCAGGTGATCGATGTTATGTGCCAACTGGACTGCCGTCTGGTTGGACGTGTGTCGTCTGCCCCGGGCTGCTAGGCCGGATATTTGGCCTATCCCGGGGGCATTTGGCTGCCAGGCTGTCTGAGGGCCTTTCCAGAAGTAAGAGAGCAGCGCAGGGTTGGGAGTCCAACCAAAAGTGACAGTTCTGCCGGCCGGAGAACCTATCAGTGGTCAGAGGTAGAAGAGAAGCTGTCACCACGAAGGGGCCAATCACCTTTACAGGGACCACAGCGAGTAACTGAAGAAAGTACCGGAATCATATTCTACCGAACGAGAATCTGGAAACTTCAGGCGGTGATCAAGTCAGGGACCCGACCAGCGGAGGTGACTCTTGCAGAGCAGCCTTGTGTGTCAAGCCAGGGACCGAGCCGGTCAGAGGGGTGAAGCTTGAGAAGTATCTGGAGTGCCAAGCCAGGGACCCAGCAGGGAAGCGGGGGTGATGCTGGAGGGAGAGACCACCACAAACCTTGGAGGAGCTCCAGGGATTCAGAGTCAGTGAATCAGAGGGTCTAGTGAGAGATCGGGAGCTCAGTGCTGAAGAACTACAAGAAGCAGTTGTAGTGGAGCTGAAAGATATGATATGTTGAGTTATAAGCTGTTATAAGCTGTTAGAGGACTGTTACCATAGGAGACAGCAATCCGGCACGTGCAGAAGTGGCGCTTTTCTGGGGCCTTTCTCTGCACGGCTGTCCTCCTATTGAAGTCTCGGAGTCTGCCAATTGAGTTTGCAGCTATCTAAGGGTGTCCTGGCCCTAACCCTCTTTTCCCCAAAATATATAAAAGGACTGTCAAAAGAAATACAATCTCTTTTACATCCAGGAAGTGTCTGGCACCCAATGACTTTCACCATCTTTGCACCCACTATGCCTCACAACCCACCACATATTGAAGGATGTCAGCTAGCTTTGGCCTTGGAGGTCCTCATTAGACCAAAAGAGGTAAGAGACCTTGCTACATTTGGCACCCAACGTGGGGCTAAGGTGTCGTCTTTGCAGCAGTCGCCCATAGGAACCGGCTTCAGCGCTGTCGGGACTTCGTCTTGCTCCGTGGGAAGGTGGCAAGTAACATTTACCCTTCTGATAGACTGTGTTGGCGTGTGTACTATCAGTGTGGGGAAGAACCACCAAGTCTCATTGCTCATGGGAAAGAATCAGCCCGGTCTTTTGACACTTCCCGCGAGCGCTGTAAGGGTTAAAACAGGCCCCAAAATGATGGACTCCATTACAGTTTTGGCGCGCCGCAGCAACAAGGAGGTGGGCGCCACAGTTCCCAAGAAATATTTGCACCATTCTGTTGGCAGGGGGAGGAGCTCCCGCTCTACAAAGGAGGATGAGGAAGTTGCACCGCGTGTGTCTGATTGCGGGTTAGTGAAGAAGATGGGGCGATTCTGGAGCACGATGTCAGATTGGGCGATGTACCTTTCAGGGGTGGATCTCAGTTGGGGTCGGTTGAAGGGTGTTCTGACTGACACCGGAGTGTGGTATGCACCAGAGGGTCAACTCGCCCTGTATACAGTTGGGGGTTACGGGGCACTGGGGGTGATCAGTGAGAAGTGTTCTAGTCTGACCCCCCAGTTGAGGCCTTGGATCATGTGTGGATGTTGTGGAGAACACTTTTTTGAGATCGTCTCTACCAGACAACCCCCGAGGATTTTGCAGATGAACCAGAGCGGAGATGTTGCTGTCCCTGCTGGAAGCGGTACTCGGGGTCTACCGGCCGTCGCCCAAACCGGGCGAGAACCTGCTAACGTTGTGTCGATGACTCCCCCTGGACTCCACACGTTGATCGCTCCTAGGATCAGAGGTCGGGCTCAGCTACTCACCCTGCCTGAACCGCCCGAAGAGAAAAGATCAGAATGGGGTAATGAAAGCACTGTGCCTGAGGGGAAAGCCGAGTTAACAGTCGATAAGAGGGGTGCTCCCGAGGCCCGCCTGACAATTGTATCCGGCTGTGCATCGGACCGAGAGGGTTCCAACATTACAGAGCCAGACATCTTGCTGGCTGGTCTAATTGAGTCCGATCTGAATGCGATACCGCACAGCGAAGAATGGAGAGACAGTGATGAGGAATTAATGGAAGGTATGGCAGAAGATTGCCAGGAACGTTGGATTCATAAAATCACCCACTACTGCGGTGACGGGCTCAGCGCCGAATGTCCTCAATGCAAGGATTCGAATCTGGTATGCATGGCGGCTGGTGCTCAAAATTTTTGGGGGTGCGCAAAAAAATTTTGAAAAAAATAATCAAACGCTGCCACTGTGCCCATCAAATGCTGCCACTGTGCCCATCAAATGCTGCCACTGTGCCCATCAAACGCTGCCATTGTGCCTATTAAACACTGCCACTGTGTCCATTAAACGCTGCCATTGTGCCCATAAAACGCTGCCATTGTGCCCATTAAATGCTGCCAGTGTCCCTACAAGGACACTCTGCTCACACCCCCCCCCGCAGATTGATCGCGGGACACACAACTCACCCCCCCCGCAGATTGATCGCGGGACACACAACTCACACCCCCCCCGCAGATGGATCGCGGGACACACAACTCACCCCCCCCGCAGATTGATCGCGGGACACACAACTCACACCCCCCCCGCAGATGGATCGCGGGACACACAACTCACACCCCCCCCGCAGATGGATCTCGTGCAGGAGGACCGGCGCTCACCTGGTGTCCTCCGGCGTCTCCTCTTCAGCCAGCTTCCTCCGCTATGTCCCACTTCCACCAAAGCACTGAGTATCCAATAGGGACGCCTGGCGCTTTGGCCAATCAGGAAACAGGTCTCCCTGACTTGCCTCCAGATTGGCGGGGAGGCAATGCGGTGTGAAAATAGTGACTATTCATTCGCTATGGTCACACAGTTGGGTGGGATCAGGGCGCACTCTCTGTGCCCCCGAGCCCACCCTTTTTTGAAGCCTATTAGAGCCTCTGACTCTAATGAGGTGCCTCAAAAAAAAAATACACCCCCCCCCCTTCCACCCCCGCCATAGGAGTCCATGCGTCCGGCGTCCTGAAAGAGGCCCGGGCGCATGGATAGGGGTCGGCAGCAGGGATGGGGGGGGGGGGACGACGCCCGTTCTCCCACAATGCACGGGCCACCACTGCCAGTATGAGAACCTTTATACCCTCCCCATGGAATCGTAGAGAAGGAATTGGAAAAAGCTACAAGGGATAAAGAGATGATGATGGAAGCTGTATGTGTAATAATATGTGCTGAGCTTTACAGACTGTATTCCGTATTGTTTGTCTCTCATCATAAGGGAGGAAATATTCACTGCAGGTGAAGCTGCAACAGTTTCACCGCCTTAAGAACAAACGTTTCTTTGAGGAAGGGGGAACACTGGGCACTTACTAGCAGTGATAGCTCGATCACAACAGGGCAAATATCCGGGACTCTGCAGGGTGCGGGGTGTGGGATGTGGGGTGCGGGATGTGGGTGCAGGGTGTGGGGTGCGGGGTGTGGGATGTGGGGTGCGGGGTGTGGGATGTGGGGTGCGGGGTGTGGGGTGCGGGTTGTGGGGTGTGGGATGTGGGTGCGGGGTGCAGGGTGTGGGGTGCGGGATGTGGGGTGCGGGATTAGGGGTGTGGGGTGAGGGGTGTGGGGTGAGGGGTGCGGGGTGAGGGGTGCGGGATGTGGGGTACGGGGTGCAGGGTGTGGGGTGTAGCTCTAATCTTAGACGTCTAAACCCTCACAATGCACTTCTTCCTACAAGTAAACCTATAATAAGGCCCACCTGTAGCCACCCCGGATATCTCCTAAACCGGGTAAGGACCCCTTATTGCCTGACTCCTATAGGCCAATATCATTAATAAACACAGATACTGGCCGGGGCACTCGTCTAGGGAAAGTGGTATCGGGACTCACACACCTTGACCAATCGGGCTTCATACCTGAGCGATCACCGGCACTACATATCAGACGACTCTTTCTGAATATAGAGCTTCCGGTTGGTAATAGGGCTTTGTTCTCCCTCAATGCTGACAAAGAGGTGTACAGATCTTTAACCACTTCAGCCCCGGAGGACCATTTGGCCGCCCAAAGACCAGAGCGTTTTTTTTTGCGATTCGGCACGGCGTCGCTTTAATTGACAATTGTGCGGCCGTGCGATGTGGCTCCCAGACAAAATTGACGCCCTTTTTTTTCCCCACAAATAGAGATTTCTTTTGGTGGTATTTGATCGCCTCTGCGGTTTTTATTTTTTGCGCTATAAACAAAAAAATATGAAAAATAGATAGTGCTGCGCTAATCCTAGGTAATTTATAAATATATAAAATTAAATAAATATAGGTGATGGTTCGCTTGTGAAACTCTGATGTGTGATGGTAGTGGAATCAGATAAGCGTGGGTGGTATTAGTTACAGGATGGGATGACTGAAAAAGTAGTGGACATAAATAAATAAATAATAACCCCCTGGGGTCTGAACCGGAGTCTAAATCCAACATAGGGGGCAACAATAAAGTTAAGTGAAATCAATATAAGACATACAAATCACAATGCTTATTATTAAACCAACTAAAGGTGCTAATGGTATATAAAGTGCATAACTATTGGGAATAAATGCATCCACAGTGGGGGGTACACAATATTAATTGGTGCAAATATAAAGTGCAGCGTGAGATGCCTATTGAAGGCAGTGAGGTAGTAGTGAACTGCTAATTCATACAGTGCATAATGTGCAAGAAATAAATGAATAAAGGAAAATGGATATTAAAGTGTCTCAAGTCCTTGTAGGATATTTAGCAGGGAAAAAATACTTTTAAACCCAAAAAACACAAAAGTCCATAAAATTCAACAAAATGTGACGACAACGTCCTGGCATGCACACGTTGCAGTTAAAGTGCTCAAGTGCCTCACATCCATTGCTTCTTCGTGTAACACCACTCAAGTTAGGTAGTGGCCCCTTACCTTTAGGTAATAGGGCAACAGCATGTAGCCAACAGGACCTCTTTGAAAACCGCCTATGGGCTCCAGCGCGTCCCTCTCCAGCCTACGTCCTGGGATGGGGTTCCCTCAGGTATAGTGCCGGGGGGGGGTACAAACGGTGATAGGCAAAGAAGAAAGGCCAATAGTGTAATCCCGTTTTTTATGAATACAACCGCTTTTATTAAAAATGTATAATTACTCACATTTAAAAATACACAACAGCAAATGTCATCCGACGAGCGGCGAGCTCGTAAGCCTCTGTAGTGAATGCAGCCTGTCTCGTCCCTACGCGTGACGTCACACCACACGTGACTTCATCAGGGGATGATTACAGGCTAAATTAGTGTCTTTAAATAGTTTAGAATAGGCCGATATGGAGCGGCCATTTTCTTGGAGTCTACAGGAAGTGAATGCGGCGGCCATTTTCTTAAGGATTGTGCGCCGCTACTTCCGCTGGGACGTTCGTCTGAGTAACGTCTCAGCTGACTAATTCGACCAATGGGGGCAGTCCAGGTATCAGTAGTGTCTCCTACTGTCAGCAGAGAGAGTCAGGTGAATTAGGTGAGAGATTCATATCGAAAGGCTATGAGCATAAATTTATCCAAACCAAGATTACAGAAGTCTCCAAACTGGATCGTAACCTATTGATCAAAGAAAAAACCAAACAGCAGGAGAAGACACCTGAGGGAATACCCCTTATCCTGGACTTTAATGTACAATATAGAAAAATTGAAAAAATAATCAAGAACCACTGGCACATACTATTGGCAGACAAGCATCTACAAGACATTCATTCTCAAAAAACCAAAATTTATATATAAAAAGGCACCCACAATCAGAGATATTGTAGTCAAAAACGTTGTAGACCCCCCAAAAAAACCGTTTTCCTTTTTTACTGGGAATGGATTCTATCCATGTAAAAGGTGTTTTGCCTGCCTAAGGACCAAACGCCCAAACAAAAAAATGTTTGACTTCACCTCCACCAGCACAGGAGAAAATTATGCAATTAAAGATTTCATTTGTTGCAATACCGAAGGGGCAGTATACGCACTGGAATGTAGCTGCGGCCTCCAATATGTAGGCCGCACAAAAAGTCCCTTGAGAGTCCGCATTAAGGAACACGTTAAAAACATCCTTAATGGCTACGATAAACACTGTGTGTCCAAACATTTCCTAACATGCCACAACAGAGATCCTACCCACCTGAGTTTTTGGGGTATCACCCCATACATTAAACATTGGAGGGGAGGTCACAAGGTGAGAACCCTCAGCAAATTAGAATCCAAATGGATTTTTACCCTTGACACATTCTGGCCCCGAGGCCTAAACATAGAGTTTGATCTCAATTGTTTCCTGAGTGATTTTTAACCTTCAAGTAACTTTTATTAGCAATTTTATCTGTTATAAAGAATTCCCTCTCAATATCCACAAAAACATTTTTAATATTTTTAATATTATAATATCTGTATTCTATTTTTAATGTACACAGTGTTTTGCCTCCTATGTTCTTATGGAAAGACACATACTGTGACTGTCTCATTTCCCTTTTTTTATAGTCCGCATAACCTCACCCACAACTGGGTCACATAATAGAATTTTAGTCAGTATACACTGCAAGATATGAGACCCTAGTATAGAGTAGTCATTCACATTAGCACTTGCCACAATTAGTGTTACGCTTTCTAAAGCACTATTAGTGGCACCTCCTTGTCTTACACTTTTTAATTATTTACTGATTGCGCGGCTTCCCATTCACCCATGTCACCTTACCCACATAATTATCAAGCGATCAACTCTTACTCTATCTCTAGGGGCACTTATATATTAATGGTCATTTATTTTTATAAATTTATATTGTATGATTTTAATATGTTTGTTTATATACATTGTATATGCCACTGGTGTCTGCTGCTTTTCTTCCCCCTAGTTTTATTTCACAGATTGAACTAATAGTGGTGCAGGTTATGTCCCCTGTATCGGACCAGTATTCGATCGTTAAGACCCGTCCAGGTCTAATTTACACCTACTAGGTCCCTACCATTATGGAGCTAGCGACATCATTTATTTATTGTCCCCATCTAATTTCGCCGGGTTCCGGCGAATGGAGTAGCAACTGACTCTCTCTGCTGACAGTAGGAGACACTACTGATACCTGGACTGCCCCCATTGGTCGAATTAGTCAGCTGAGACGTTACTCAGACGAACGTCCCAGCGGAAGTAGCGGCGCACAATCCTTAAGAAAATGGCCGCCGCATTCACTTCCTGTAGACTCCAAGAAAATGGCCGCTCCATATCGGCCTATTCTAAACTATTTAAAGACACTAATTTAGCCTGTAATCATCCCCTGATGAAGTCACGTGTGGTGTGACGTCACGCGTAGGGACGAGACAGGCTGCATTCACTACAGAGGCTTACGAGCTCGCCGCTCGTCGGATGACATTTGCTGTTGTGTATTTTTAAATGTGAGTAATTATACATTTTTAATAAAAGCGGTTGTATTCATAAAAAACGGGATTACACTATTGGCCTTTCTTCTTTGCCTATCACCGTTTGTACCCCCCCCCGGCACTATACCTGAGGGAACCCCATCCCAGGACGTAGGCTGGAGAGGGACGCGCTGGAGCCCATAGGCGGTTTTCAAAGAGGTCCTGTTGGCTACATGCTGTTGCCCTATTACCTAAAGGTAAGGGGCCACTACCTAACTTGAGTGGTGTTACACGAACAAGCAATGGATGTGAGGCACTTGAGCACTTTAACTGCAACGTGTGCATGCCAGGACGTTGTCGTCACATTTTGTTGAATTTTATGGACTTTTGTGTTTTTTGGGTTTAAAAGTATTTTTTCCCTGCTAAATATCCTACAAGGACTTGAGACACTTTAATATCCATTTTCCTTTATTCATTTATTTCTTGCACATTATGCACTGTATGAATTAGCAGTTCACTACTACCTCACTGCCTTCAATAGGCATCTCACGCTGCACTTTATATTTGCACCAATTAATATTGTGTACCCCCCACTGTGGATGCATTTATTCCCAATAGTTATGCACTTTATATACCATTAGCACCTTTAGTTGGTTTAATAATAAGCATTGTGATTTGTATGTCTTATATTGATTTCACTTAACTTTATTGTTGCCCCCTATGTTGGATTTAGACTCCGGTTCAGACCCCAGGGGGTTATTATTTATTTATTTATGTCCACTACTTTTTCAGTCATCCCATCCTGTAACTAATACCACCCACGCTTATCTGATTCCACTACCATCACACATCAGAGTTTCACAAGCGAACCATCACCTATATTTATTTAATTTTATATATTTATAAATTACCTAGGATTAGCGCAGCACTATCTATTTTTCATATTTATTCACAAGGTTAGGTGTTTACCTTTAACAGTGCTTGCAGCTTTTCCAATTTTAGCCGATTCCATTTATGATAGCGCGGGAATAATATATCTTTATATCTGTATAAACAAAAAAAGAGCGACAATTTTGAAAAAAAAAAAACGCATTATTTTTTACTTTTTGCTATAATAAATATCCCCTAAAAATATATAAAAAAACATTTTTTTCTTCCTCAGTTTAGGCCGATACGTATTCTTCTACATATTTTCGGTACAAAAACACGCAATAAGCGTTTATTGATTGGTTTGCACAAAAGTTATAGTGTCTACAAAATAGGGGATAGTTTTATGGCATTTTTATTAATAATTTTTTATTTTACTAGTAATGGCGGCGATCAGCGATTTTTATCGCGACTGCAACATTATGGCGGACACGTCGCCGGAGCGGTGAACGAGGGGTGGCTGCGGGGGCTTCAATCTCAGGTAAGTAATTCATTATGAGCTAGTATGCTATGCATACTAGCTCATTATGCCTTTGTCTTGCAGGTTTGTTTTTTTTTGTCCTAGGGTTTACAACCACTTTAACCACTTGAGGTCCGGTCCATAGCCGAATGACGGCCACAGCGCGGACCTCAATTTCCGGGAGGCCGTCCTCCCCTGTGCACGCGCACCGCGTCACGGAAACTCGGATGATCACAGATCCGAGTAAGGGGCCGATCTCGGCCCCTTACCATGTGATCAGCTGTCAGCCAATGACAGCTGATCACATGATGTAAACAAACGCTCAGTAATCGTTTTTTTTTCTTAGCGTGAGGAGAAAAAAAAGCTGATTACCGGCTTATGTTAAAGGGACATCGGTCCTGAAGAGGAAGGAGGCACATACGCCTCATCTGTGCCCACCAGTGCCACCTGCCAGTGCCACCTATCAGTGCCCAGCAGTGCCACCTATCAGTTCCCAGCAGTGCCACCTATCAATGCCCACAAGTGCCACCTATCAATGCCCATCAGTGGTGCCAATCAGTGCCACCCAGCAGTGCTGCCATCATTGTAAGCAATCAGTGCCCATCACTGCCACCTATCGGTGCCCGTCAGTGCCGCCTCATCAGCGTACATCAATGAAGGAGAAAAATTACCTGTTTTGCAAAATTTTATAACAAAATATAAAAAAATATATATATTTTTTTTAATTCGGTCTTTTTCAATTTTTTTAACAAAAACTCAAAACCGCAGAGGTGATCAAATACCACTAAAAGAAATCTCTATTTGTGGGGAAAAAATGATAAAAATTTAAATTGGGTACAGTGTTGTACGACCGCGTAATTGTCATTCAAAGTGCGACAGCGCTGAAAGCTGAAAACTGGTCTGGGCAGGAGGGGGGTGAAAGTGCTCGGTAAGCAAGTGGCTAAAGATCTGTACTCCTCTAAGGAAGGTCAGCCCCGAGGAGAAAGAACTGGTTTTTCGATCAGCGTACTCTTCCACCTTCACCCACAGAGGGCCGCAGATCACTCAATGAACCTTTTACAATCGAGGAACTGACTGAAGCATTGGGTGTTATGGCCAATAGTAAATCCCCAGGGACTGACGGACCACCTACAGAGACGTACAAAGGATACAATGAATCTCTTCCCCACCCTTCTGGAGACTCTGAATGCTGCTCTTGGGAGAGGGTCTTTGCCTGTCTCTATGAGGGAAGCTATAATTGTAGTATTGCCAAAACCGGGTAAGGACCCCTTATTGCCTGACTCCTATAGGCCAATATCGGTGATAAACACAGATATTAAACTACTGGCCGGGGTACTTGGCGCTCGTCTAGGGAAAGTGTTATCGGGACTCACACACCTTGACCAATCGGGCTTCATACCTGCACACCTTGACCAATCGAGCTTCATACCTGCACACCTTGACCAATCGGGCTTCATACCTGCACACCTTGACCAATCGGGCTTCATTCCTGCACACCTTGACCAATCGGGCTTCATACCTGCACACCTTGACCAATCGGGCTTCATACCTGCACACCTTGACCAATCGGGCTTCATACCTGCACACCTTGACCAATCGGGCTTCATACCTGCACACCTTGACCAATCCGGCTTCATACCTGCACACCTTGACCAATCGGGCTTCATACCTGCACACCTTGACCAATCGGGCTTCATACCTGCACACCTTGACCAATCGGGCTTCATACCTGCACACCTTGACCAATCGGGCTTCATACCTGCACACCTTGACCAATCGGGCTTCATACCTGCACACCTTGACCAATCGGGCTTCATACCTGCACACCTTGACCAATCGGGATTCATACCTGCACACCTTGACCAATCGGGATTCATACCTGCACACCTTGACCAATCGGGATTCATACCTGCACACCTTGACCAATCAGGCTTCATACCGATCATACCGATCAACGGCACTACATATTAGACGACTCTTTCTAGATATACAGCTTCCGGTTGACAACCCGGGCAATAGGGCTGTGTTCACCCTCGACGATGTCAAAGCTTTTGGAGATACCTATGGGCTGTTTTGCATAAGTTTAGAGTTGGGAAGACCTTTCTTGCATGGACTCAGCTGCTCTAAGCAGCTCCCAGTGCGAGAATAGGCATTAATGGGGTACTCTCGGAAACCTTTTCTCCTACACCGTGGAACCAGACAGGGGTGCCCATTGTCCCCTCTGCTCTTCGCCTTGGAGATGGAACCTCTGGCGGCAATGGTGAGAGCGTCTCCAGCCATAGTGGGATTTCATAGGGGTGAGAGGGTAGACAACCTTTCCCTATATGCCGATGACACCCTAATATACCTAATATACCTAATATACTAATATAATATACCTAATATACCTAATATAATATACCTAATATACCTAATATACCTAATATAATATACCTAATATACCTAATATACTAATATAATATACGTAATATACCTAATATAATATACCTAATATACCTAATATACCTAATATAATATACCTAATATACTAATGTAATATACCTAATATACCTAATATATTAATATAATATACCTAGGGGACACAGCAGGATTCCTGGTGGCTGTAATGCCATTAATTGGCACAAATCCTCACTGATGCCGTTGGATCCTTTGCCGGCAGCCCTTCCTCCTATAGCCTCCCAGGTCACAGTGGTTAAGTCCTTTCAATATTTAGGGGTACAGGTGACAGGGGATGTAGGAGACTATCTCACATTGAATCTTAAACCTATCTTGCAGAAATTTAGGCAAAAATGCTCCAGTTGGTGCAAGCTGCCCCTCTCTGTCACTGGCAGAGCTAACCTCATCCAGATGGTGTGGGCTCCCCGGTTGCTGTACATTCTCCACAACGCTCCCCTTGTGGATCCCTCAATATTGGTTTGCCCGCATTGACTCCCAATATAGAGAGCTGATCTGGAAATATGGAGTTGCTAGGGTTAAACTGACTACGTCACAATACCCCAAAGACCGGGGGGGGGGGGGCGGCGTTCCCTCATTCCTTCACATACTTTCTGGCCGCCCGGTTGCATCACCTGGCTGGGTGGGATCTCCCATTGGTGGCTGACCCCTCCAGGACATTGCTGATTAAATCCTTATTGGAGTTTTCCGCTCTGTCTCAGCTGGAAATGGGCCTGCTAGAAATGCCTGGCTGATGCCCTACAATCTAATTCCTACTTCGGGTAGAAATAAAGCATAGATTAGGTATCACAGGGTTTTTTTTACTGATACCCCTATATGGCGTAATGAGGGTCTTGTAGGGAACTGGCTAAACTTGGAGATTATTCTACATGGAAAGAAGCTGGAGTTAAATATCGATCGCAACTTTTTCTTGGGCAGGAAGTGAAATCATTTGACCAACTCTGCGTAGAGTTCCCATTGGTAAGACCTCGGTTCTATATGTACATGCAACTCCGTCACGCTCTCAGGGCTCAGGGTAGGACATCCACGTTTCAGGTAGAGGATTCCATATTCTTTACAGATATTTTCTCCACCTCTGACAAGAAGGGGATTATATCTAAGATATATGCGTATCTATTGGTGTATATACAGGCCCCGGGTTTGCTGCCCTGTAGAGGAAAATGGGAGGCAGATGTCGGCCCTCTAGATGGGGCTACTTGGGAACAGATTCTAGCGGCGGGTCCACTTGGGTCACCATCAGCGGCACATAAATTGTCTCACCGTTTTATTCTTCACCACGCAAATCGCACGCCGGTACAGCTACAAAAATGGGGTAGATGGGATTCGCCTATATGGAATCCACCCATATACCCGAAGTGTCAAGTACACCAAGGAACCCTTATACACAAGGTATGGAGATGCCCAAAAACTAGTGAGAGACTGGCAGGAAGTCATCCAAACTATAAACAATATATTTCAGGTTCAGCTTGATTTTACTCGGGTTACGTGCATTCTACGTGGACGGACAGAAGAACTTTACTCCCCAACTACTTATATGGCCCTGGTTAGATTACTCTATCTAGAGAGAAAACTGATAGCAAGGTATTGGTTATCCTCCAACATACCTACCTGTCAGCGGTGGATACAACAGGTTAACAATGTATTGTTAAGGGAAAAGATTACATACCTCCACAGGAACACCCCTTAATAAATTAAAAAAAATCTTGAAGGAGTGGCTGGAGACTCCGGGGGGTGGATCCCCCTCAGCTCATACTTACTAGACTACTTCAAACCTGAGAGCCACGTGTCCGGCTCTGGATAAGGTGTCAATTGGCAGATTGGTGCAATATGTATTTAGGTATGAAGGAGATACATACACTGGGAGAATTAAGGGGGGGGGGGGGGAATGAAACAAAAAATAGAAAATTAATTGTATTATTATTAATAATGATATGGAAATTTATAGATAGGGAACTCCTATCCTCATACCGATTAGTGGTTCCAAATTAATAATAACTACTGCAATAGGGAACAGACACAAAAGATACGCTCAGCATCTTTCCAAATAATTGTTCTGCTTTATTATGACGCAATTGAAGGTTTTTATGCACATGATTACGTAGGTATCACATTAATATTACAATTGTACGTTTATGGTTACAAGGGGCGTAACATAGGCAGGCTAATTCTAATCAGGACTCGAAAGAATGTAAACATTTACTGAAAACATTATTACACAGTGAGGGCAGAGTGTGCAATACATACAAAATACAATACAATTATATACAGAACTTACACATTTCCTTTACAGTGTTGTTTCTGTTTGTTCAGATTTTACTTTTACTCTACCTGTGGTACAAGATCCACTGACGGATTGGTGTGGACTCAATGCTAACAAGTTAATACTTTATGAGACGAAAAGGAATCTTTGACTGTTTACCCATTTTGTATGGAGTCTATACTTGATTGTGTTTTCTACCTTTTGTCTTTGCACAATAAAATCTTTTTTTGATTAAAAAAAAAAGAATTGTGCAAATTGTTACCATCGAAACATGGAAAAGAATCGGTGATCGGAAGCCCCACTGTGACTTGTTCGGAGTCTATTCATTGACTTAAAGCGGAGTTCCACCCACAAAATGAAACTTCCGCTATAAGTGTTGGTGACCCCCTGACATGCCACATTTGGCATGTCATTTTTTTCGGTGGGTGGGGGGGGGGCAGAAGCCCTCTTTTTAGAGGGATCCAGCTCCCACTTCCTCCCGGCACCCCGCAGTGCCGGACGCAAGTTAACCTCTCCCCCCTCCCTCTTGGCAATCATCTGGGACACGTCACAGGTCCCAGACGATTGCCCGGCCAGTCACGGTGTGCTGCGCGGCTTGTGCATGCGCAGTGCGTGCCCGGCTGTGAAGTGACAATGCCGGCACCGCAGAGAGGAGGGGGAGAGGAGCGGGGCTTCGTTCCCCCACATCGCTGGACCCTGGAACAGGTAAGTGTCTGATTAGTAAAAGTCAGCAGCTGCAGTATTTGTAGCTGCTGACTTTTACATTTTTTTTTTTTTAAGCGGAACTTCACTTTAAAGAGGAAGTAAACCCCTAGAGGTGTACTGACTTTTGTTGCCAGCGGTTTAGACATTATTGGCTGTGTGTTGAGTTATTTTGAGGGGACAGCAAATTTACACTGTTATACAAGCTGTACACTCACTACTTTACATTGTAGACAAGTGTCATTTCTTCAGTGTTGTCACATGAAAAGATACAAGAAAAGATTTACACAAATGTCACTGAGGGGTGTACTTACTTTTGTCAGATACTGTATATATATATTTTCTATGACTGTATATATTAGATAGATAGTTAGGTGAAAACATTATTGCTTACTTGCCTTAAAATGTAGGTAACTATTTTTGATACTTGAATGTCATACGTGTCGGTTTTCCTGTGATAACAATGTTTATTCACGTGGCACACCCACGTATATGTTATTCTACTGTTATGCTGTTAACCCTTTCCCTGTTTCCACACCTATCCCAGTTTTCGCCAGGACATTCACTCTTAGGCATGAGAGCTCAAATTATATTTTTCTGCAAACTCCGAGACGTAGTTTCTTGGGGGGGGGGGGATGTAGCGCCCTGGGGTTTAGTCAGGGAGCTTCTCGCAAATATATTCACCTAGAGTAGTCATCTTGGTCAATTGTTAAGAGATCTATTGGTTTCTCCCTAAGTTTTGCCTTTTTGCACTTTTTCTCTTCTACCACTAGGTGGCCGGGAACTTGGTGGTACTAGATTTGAGGGGGGCAATCCAAGGTCAGGTTATGGGTATATGGGGTACCTCAGCCAATGAGCAGGGGTTTTCTTTAATCCCTTGGCCTGCTGGGAGAACCTATATATTCGGGTGAGGTCAGGTGATCTATGTTCTGTGCAACTCGGACCGCCAGCTGGGTGGACGTGTGTCCTCTGCCCCGGGCTGCTAGGCCGGAGATTGGGCCTATCCTGGGGGCATCTGGCTGCCAGGCTGTGTGAGGGCCAATCCAGAAGTAAGAGGGCAACGCAGGGTTGGGATTGCGGCTTGCAGTCCAACCAAAAGTGACCGTTTTGCCGGCCGGAGAACCTGTCGGAGGTAGAAGGGAAGCTGTCCCCACGAAGGGGCCAATCGCCTTTACAAGGACCACAGTGAGTGACTGAAGCAAGTACCGGAATCATATTCTACCGAACGGGCACGGTGGAGAATCGGGAAACTTCAGGTGGTGATCAAGTCAGGGACCCGACCAGCGGAGGAGACGCTTGCAGGACAGCCCTGTGTGTCAAGCCAGGGACCGAGCAGGTCAGCGGGGTGAAGCTTGAGAAGTATCCGGAGTGCCAAGCCAGGGACCGAGCAGGGAAGCGGGGTGAAGCTTGAGAAGTATCCGGAGTGCCAAGCTAGGGACCGAGCAGGGAAGCGGGGTTGATGCTGGAGGGAGAGACCATCGCAAACCTTGGAGGAGCTCCAGGGATTCAGTCAGTGAATCGGAGGGTCTACTGAGAGATCGGGAGCTGAGTGTTGAAGAACTACAAGAGGCAGTTGACAGAAAAAGAACCCGCTCCAGGAGTCCGAGTCACAAGATCTCCCCCTCCATGAGGTACAGGTCCTGGCTCAGTATACAATTAGAATATAAAAAGGAAATTCAATCCGGATGGCCGCACTTAATCAAAGATTTCTGATAAAGTGCGGCCATCCGGATTGAATTTCCTTTTTACAAGAGGCAGTTGTAGTGGAGCTGAAAGGAACTGTAATGCCCCGTACACACGGTCGGATTTTCCAATGGAAAATGTCCGATCAGAGCGTGTTGTCGGAAATTCCGACCGTGTGTGCTCCATCGGACATTTTCCATCGGATTTTCCGACACACAAAGTTGGAGAGCAGGAGATAAAATTTTCCGACAACAAAATCCGTTGTCGGAAATTCCGATCGTGTGTACACAAATCCGACGGACAAAGTGCCACGCATGCTCAGAATAAATAAAGAGATGAAAGCTATTGGCCACTGCCCCGTTTATAGTCCCGACGTACGCGTTTTACGTCACCGCGTTTAGAACGATCGGATTTTCCGACAACTTTGTGCGACCGTGTGTAGACAAAACAAGTTTGAGCCAACATCTGTCGGAAAAAATCCTAGGATTTTGTTGTCGGAATGTCCAAACAAAGTCCGACCGTGTGTACGCCCTATTACATTTGAGTTAGGAACTGTTAAGGGCTGTTGCCATAGGAGACAGCAATCCGGCACGTGCAGAAGTGGCACCTTACTGGGGCCTTTCCCTGTACAGCTGTCCTCCTATTGAAGTCTCGGAGTATGCCAATTGAGTTTGCAACTATCTAAGGGTGTCCTGGCCCTAACCCTCTTTTCCCCCAAATATATAAAAATGTCTGTCAAAAGAAATAAAACCTCTTTTACATCCAGGAAGTGTCTGGCACCCAATGACTTTCACCATCTTTGCACCCACTATGCCTCACAACCTACCACATATTGAAGGATGTCGGCTATCTTTGACCTTGGAGGTCCTCATTAGACCAAAAGAGGTAAAAGACCTTCCTGCATACCCATCTCTCCTCCTCCAGGTTCCCTCCTGTACTTCCACTCTCTGCTCCTCCGTGGTCCCCCATACCACCTCCCTCTCCTCCTCCAGGGTCCCCCCATAACACCCCCCTCTCCTCTCTGTGTCCCCCCATTCCTCCCCTCTCTCCTCCTCCATGGTCCCCCCTGTACTGCCCCTCTCTCCTCTCACAGTGCCCCCCCTGTACTGCCCCTCTTTTTTATTCCAGTGTCCCCCCTGTACTACCCCTCTCTCCTCTCTCAGGCTCCCTCCTGTACTACTCTTCTCTCCGGGTCCCCCTGTACACCCCTCTCTCCTCTCTGAGGGTCCCCCCTGTACTGCCCCTCTCTCCTCTCTCTTCTCTCAGTGTCCCCCCTGTACTGCCCCTCTCTCAGTGTCTCCCCTATACTACCCCTCTGTCATCTCTCAGTGTCCCCCCTGTACTGCCCCTCTCTCCTCTCAGTGTCCCCCCTGTACTACCCCCCCTCTCTCCTCTCTCAGGGTCACCCCTGTACTGCCCTCTCTCTTCTCTCATTGTCCCCCCTGTACTGCCCTTCTCTCCTCTCTCAGTCCCCCCTGTACTGCCCCTCTCTCCTCTCTCAGTGTCCCCCCTGTACTGCCCCTCTCTCCTCTCTCAGTCCCCCCTGTACTGCCCCCTCTCTCCTCTCTCAGTGTCCCCCCTGTACCGCCCCTCTCTCCTCTTTCAGTATTCCCCCTGTACTGCCCCCTCTCTCCTCTTTCAGTATTCCCCCTGTACTACCCTCTATCCTCTCTCAAGGTCCCCCCTATACTGCCCCTCTCTCCTCTCTCAGGCTCCCTCCTGTACTACTCTTCTCTCCGGGTCCCCCTGTACCACCCCTCTCTCCTCTCTGAGGGTCCCCCCTGTACTGCCCCTCACTCCTCTCTCTTCTCTCAGTGTCCCCCTGTACTGCCCCTCTCTCAGTGTCTCCCCTATACTTCTCATCTCTCAGTGTCCCCCCTGTACTGCCCCTCTCTCCTCTCAGTGTCCCCCCTGTACTACCCCTCTCTCCTCTATCAGGGTCCCCCTGTACTGCCCCTCTCTCCTCTCTCTTCTCTCAGTGTCCCTCCTGTACTGCCCCTCTCTCAGTGTCCCCCCTATACTACCCCTCTCTTATCTCTCAGTGTCCCCCCTGTACTGCCCCTCTCTCCTCTCTGTGTCCCCCCTGTACTGCCCCTCTCTTCTCTCTCAATGTCCCCCCTGTACTGCCCCTCTCTCCTCTCTCAGTGTCCCCCCTGTACTGCCCCTCTCTCCTCTCTCAGTGTCCCCCCTGTACTGCCCCTCTCTCCTCAGGGTCCCCTATGTACTGCCCCTCTCTCCTCTCTGTGTCCCCCCTGTACTGCCCCTCTCTCCATGTCCCCCCTGTACTGCCCCTCTCTCCTCTATCAGGGTCCCCCCTGTACTGTCCCTCTCTCCTCTCTGTGTCCCCCCTGTACTGCCCCTCTCTCCTCTCTCAATGTCCCCCCTGTACTGCCCCTCTCTCCTCTATCAGGGTCCCCCCTGTACTGCCCCTCTCTCCTCTCTCTGTTTCCCCCCTGTACTGCCCCTCTCTCCTCTCTCAGTCCCCCCTGTACTGCTCCTCTCTCCTCTCTGTGTCCCCCCTGTACTACCCCTCTCTCCTCTCTCAGGGTCCCCCCTGTACTGCCCCTCTCTCCTCTCTCAGTGTCCCCCCTGTACTGCCCCTCTCTCCTCTCTCAATGTCCCCCCTGTACTGCCCCTCTCTCCTCTATCAGGGTCCCCCCTGTACTGCCCCTCTCTCCTCTCTCAGTCCCCCCTGTACTGCCCCTCTCTCCTCTCTCAGTGTCCCCCCTGTACTGCCCCTCTCTCCTCTCTCAGGGTCCCCCCTGTACTGCCCCTCTCTCCTCTCTCAGTGTCCCCCCTGTACTGCCCCTCTCTCCTCTCTCAATGTCCCCCCTGTACTGCCCCTCTCTCCTCTATCAGGGTCCCCCCTGTACTGTCCCTCTCTCCTCTCTGTGTCCCCCCTGTACTGCCCCTCTCTCCTCTCTGTGTCCCCCCTGTACTGCCCCTCTCTCCTCTCTCAATGTCCCCCCTGTACTGCCCCTCTCTCCTCTCTCTGTTTCCCCCCTGTACTGCCCCTCTCTCCTCTCTCAGTCCCCCCTGTACTGCTCCTATCTCCTCTCTGTGTCCCCCCTGTACTACCCCTCTCTCCTCTCTCAGGGTCCCCCCTGTACTGCCCCTCTCTCCTCTCTCAGTGTCCCCCTGTACTGCCCCTCTCTCCTCTCTCAATGTCCCCCCTGTACTGCCCCTCTCTCCTCTATCAGGGTCCCCCCTGTACTGCCCCTCTCTCCTCTCTCAGTCCCCCCTGTACTGCCCCTCTCTCCTCTCTCAGTGTCCCCCCTGTACTGCCCCTCTCTCCTCTCTCAGTGTCCCCCCTGTACTGCCCCTCTCTCCTCTCTCAATGTCCCCCCTGTACTGCCCCTCTCTCCTCTCTCAGGGTCCCCCCTGTACTGTCCCTGTCTCCTCTCTCAGTCCCCCCTGTACTGTCCCTGTCTCCTCTCTCAGTGTCCCCCCTGTACTGCCCCTCTCTCCTCTCTCAGTCCCCCCGTAGTGGCCCTCTCTCCTCTCTCAGTCCCCCTGTACTGCCCCTCTCTCCTCTCTCAGTGTCCCCCCTGTACTGCCCCTCTCTCCTCTCTTAGTCCCCCCCGTACTGCCCCTCTCTCCTCTCTCAGTCCCTGTACTGCCCCTCTCTCCTCTCTCAGTGTCCCCCCTGTACTGCCCCTCTCTCCTCTTTCAGTCCCCCCCGTACTGCCCCTCTCTCAGTCCCCCCTGTACTGCCCCTCTCCCCTCTCTCAGGGTCCCCCCTGTACTGCCCTTCTCTCCTCTCTCAAGGTCCCCCCTGTACTGCCTCTCTCTCCTCCTCCATGGTCCCCCCTGTACTGCCCCTCTCTCCTCTCTCAGTGTCCCCCCTGTACTGCCCCTCTCTCCTCTCTCAGTCCCCCCTGTTATGCCCCTCTCTCCTCTCTCAGTGTCCCCCCTGTACTGCCCCTCTCTCCTCTCTCAGTGTCCCCCCTGTACTGCCCCTCTCTCAGTGTCCCCCCTGTACTGCCCCTCTCTCCTCTCTCAGTCCCCCCTGTACTGCCCCTCTCTCCTCTCTGTGTCCCCCCTGTACTGCCCCTCTCTCCTCTCTCAGTGTCCCCCCTGTACTGCCCCTCTCTCCTCTCTCAGTGTCCCCCCTGTACTGCCCCTCTCTCCTCTCTCAGTCCCCCCTGTACTGCCCCTCTCTCCTCTTTCAGTCACCCCTGTACTGCCCCTCTCTCCTCTCTCAGTGTCCCCCCCGTACTGCCCCTCTCTCCTCTCTCAGTGTCCCCCCTGTACTGCCCCTCTGTCCTCTTTCAGTATTCCCCCTGTACTGCCCCTCTCTCCTCTTTCAGTATTCCCCTGTACTACCCCTCTCTCCTCTGTCAAGGTCCCCCCTGTACTGCCCCTCTCTCCTCTTTCAGTATTCCCCCTGTACTACCCTTCTCTCCTCTGTCAAGGTCCCCCCTGTACTGCCCCTCTCTCCTCCTCCTTGGTCGCCCCTGTACTGCCCCTCTCTCCTCTCTCAGTCCCCCTGTACTGCCCCTCTCTCCTCTCTCAGTGTCCCCCCTGTACTACCCCTCTCTCCTCTCTCAGTGTCCCCCATGTACTACCCCTCTCTCCTCTCAGTGTCCCCCCTGTACTACCCCTCTCTCCTCTCTCAGGGTCCCCCCTGTACTGCCCCTCTCTCTTCTCTCAGTGTCCCCCCTGTACTGCCCTTCTCTCCTCTCTCAGTCCCCCCTGTACTGCCCCTCTCTCCTCTCTCAGTGTCCCCCTGTACTGCCCCTCTCTCCTCTCTCAGTCCCCCCTGTACTGCCCCTCTCTCCTCTCTCAGTGTCCCCCCTGTACTGCCCCTCTCTCCTCTTTCAGTATTCCCCCTGTACTGCCCCTCTCTCCTCTTTCAGTATTCCCCCTGTACTACCCCTCTCTCCTCTCTCAAGGTCTCCCCTGTACTGCCCCTCTCTCCTCTCTCAGGCTCCCTCCTGTACTACTCTTCTCTCCGGGTCCCCCATGTACCACCCCTCTCTCCTCTCTGAGGGTCCCCCCTGTACTGCCCCTCTCTGCTCTCTCTTCTCTCAGTGTCCCCCCTGTACTGCCCCTCTCTCAGTGTCTCCCCTATACTTCTCATCTCTCAGTGTCCCCCCTGTACTGCCCCTCTCTCCTCTCAGTGTCCCCCCTGTACTACCCCTCTCTCCTCTCTCAGGGTCCCCCTGTACTGCCCCTCTCTCTTCTCTCAGTGTCCCTCCTGTACTGCCCCTCTCTCAGTGGCCCCCTATACTACCCCTCTCTCCTCTCTCTGTGTCCCCCCTGTACTGCCCCTCTCTCCTCTCTCAGTCCCCCCTGTACTGCTCCTCTCTCCTCTCTGTGTCCCCCCTGTACTACCCCTCTCTCCTCTCTCAGGGTCCACCCTGTACTGCCCCTCTCTCCTCTCTCAGTGTCCCCCCTGTACTGCCCCTCTCTCCTCTCTCAGTCCCCCCTGTTATGCCCCTCTCTCCTCTCTCAGTGTCCCCCTGTACTGCCCCTCTCTCCTCTCTCAGTGTCCCCCCTGTACTGCCCCTCTCTCAGTGTCCCCCCTGTACTGCCCCTCTCTCCTCTCTCAGTCCCCCCTGTACTGCCCCTCTCTCCTCTCTGTGTCCCCCCTGTACTGCCCCTCTCTCCTCTCTCAGTGTCCCCCCTGTACTGCCCCTCTCTCCTCTCTCAGTGTCCCCCCTGTACTGCCCCTCTCTCCTCTCTCAGTCCCCCCTGTACTGCCCCTCTCTCCTCTTTCAGTCACCCCTGTACTGCCCCTCTCTCCTCTCTCAGTGTCCCCCCTGTACTGCCCCTCTCTCCTCTCTCAGTGTCCCCCCTGTACTGCCCCTCTGTCCTCTTTCAGTATTCCCCCTGTACTGCCCCTCTCTCCTCTTTCAGTATTCCCCCTGTACTACCCCTCTCTCCTCTGTCAAGGTCCCCCCTGTACTGCCCCTCTCTCCTCTTTCAGTATTCCCCCTGTACTACCCTTCTCTCCTCTGTCAAGGTCCCCCCTGTACTGCCCCTCTCTCCTCCTCCTTGGTCGCCCCTGTACTGCCCCTCTCTCCTCTCTCAGTCCCCCTGTACTGCCCCTCTCTCCTCTCTCAGTGTCCCCCCTGTACTACCCCTCTCTCCTCTCTCAGTGTCCCCCATGTACTACCCCTCTCTCCTCTCAGTGTCCCCCCTGTACTACCCCTCTCTCCTCTCTCAGGGTCCCCCCTGTACTGCCCCTCTCTCTTCTCTCAGTGTCCCCCCTGTACTGCCCTTCTCTCCTCTCTCAGTCCCCCCTGTACTGCCCCTCTCTCCTCTCTCAGTGTCCCCCCTGTACTGCCCCTCTCTCCTCTCTCAGTCCCCCCTGTACTGCCCCTCTCTCCTCTCTCAGTGTCCCCCCTGTACTGCCCCTCTCTCCTCTTTCAGTATTCCCCCTGTACTGCCCCTCTCTCCTCTTTCAGTATTCCCCCTGTACTACCCCTCTCTCCTCTCTCAAGGTCTCCCCTGTACTGCCCCTCTCTCCTCTCTCAGGCTCCCTCCTGTACTACTCTTCTCTCCGGGTCCCCCATGTACCACCCCTCTCTCCTCTCTGAGGGTCCCCCCTGTACTGCCCCTCTCTGCTCTCTCTTCTCTCAGTGTCCCCCCTGTACTGCCCCTCTCTCAGTGTCTCCTCTATACTTCTCATCTCTCAGTGTCCCCCCTGTACTGCCCCTCTCTCCTCTCAGTGTCCCCCCTGTACTACCCCTCTCTCCTCTCTCAGGGTCCCCCTGTACTGCCCCTCTCTCTTCTCTCAGTGTCCCTCCTGTACTGCCCCTCTCTCAGTGGCCCCCTATACTACCCCTCTCTCCTCTCTCTGTGTCCCCCCTGTACTGCCCCTCTCTCCTCTCTCAGTCCCCCCTGTACTGCTCCTCTCTCCTCTCTGTGTCCCCCCTGTACTACCCCTCTCTCCTCTCTCAGGGTCCACCCTGTACTGCCCCTCTCTCCTCTCTCAGTGTCCCCCCTGTACTGCCCCTCTCTCCTCTCTCAATGTCCCCCCTGTACTGCCCCTCTCTCCTCTATCAGGGTCCCCCCTGTACTGCCCCTTTCTCCTCTCTCAGTCCCCCCTGTACTGCCCCTCTCTCCTCTCTCAGTGTCCCCCCTGTACTGCCCCTCTTTCCTCTCTCAGTGTCCCCCCTGTACTGCCCCTCTCTCCTCTCTCAGTGTCCCCCCTGTACTGCCCCTCTCTCCTCTCTCAGGGTCCCCCCTGTACTGTCCCTGTCTCCTCTCTCAGTCCCCCCTGTACTGTCCCTGTCTCCTCTCTCAGTGTCCCCCCTGTACTGCCCCTCTCTCCTCTCTCAGTCCCCCCCATACTGCCCCTCTCTCCTCTCTCAATGTCCCCCCTGTACTGCCCCTCTCTCCTCTCTCAGTGTCCCCCCTGTACTGCCCCTCTCTCCTCTCTCAGTCCCCCCCGTACTGCCCCTCTCTCCTCTCTCAGTCCCCCCTGTACTGCCCCTCTCTCCTCTCTCAGTGTCCCCCCTGTACTGCCCCTCTCTCCTCTTTCAGTCCCCCCCGTACTGCCCCTCTCTCAGTCCCCCCTGTACTGCCCCTCTCCCCTCTCTCAGGGTCCCCCCTGTACTGCCCTTCTCTCCTCTCTCAAGGTCCCCCCTGTACTGCCCCTCTCTCCTCCTCCATGGTCCCCCCTGTACTGCCCCTCTCTCCTCTCTCAGTGTCCCCCCTGTACTGCCCCTCTCTCCTCTCTCAGTCCCCCCTGTTATGCCCCTCTCTCCTCTCTCAGTGTCCCCCCTGTACTGCCCCTCTCTCCTCTCTCAGTGTCCCCCCTGTACTGCCCCTCTCTCAGTGTCCCCCCTGTACTGCCCCTCTCTCCTCTCTCAGTCCCCCCTGTACTGCCCCTCTCTCCTCTCTCAGTGTCCCCCCTGTACTGCCCCTCTCTCCTCTCTCAGTGTCCCCCCTGTACTGCCCCTCTCTCCTCTCTCAGTGTCCCCCCTGTACTGCCCCTCTCTCCTCTCTCAGTCCCCCCTGTACTGCCCCTCTCTCCTCTTTCAGTCCCCCCTGTACTGCCCCTCTCTCCTCTCTCAGTGTCCCCCCTGTACTGCCCCTCTCTCCTCTCTCAGTGTCCCCCCTGTACTGCCCCTCTGTCCTCTTTCAGTATTCCCCCTGTACTGCCCTTCTCTCCTCTGTCAAGGTCCCCCCTGTACTGCCCCTCTCTCCTCTCTCAGTGTCCCCCCTGTACTGCCCCTCTCTCCTCTCTCAGTCCCCCCTGTACTGCCCCTCTCTCCTCTTTCAGTCCCCCTTGTACTGCCCCTCTCTCCTCTCTCAGTGTCCCCCTGTACTGCCCCTCTCTCCTCTCTCAGTGTCCCCCCTGTACTGCCCCTCTGTCCTCTTTCAGTATTCCCCCTGTACTGCCCTTCTCTCCTCTGTCAAGGTCCCCCCTGTACTGCCCCTCTCTCCTCCTCCTTGGTCGCCCCTGTACTGCCCCTCTCCCCTCTCTCAGTCCCCCCTGTACTGCCCCTCTCTCCTCTCTCAGTGTCCCCCCTGTACTACCCCTCTCTCCTCTCTCAGTGTCCCCCCTGTACTACCCCTCTCTCCTCTCTCAGTGTCCCCCCTGTACTGCCCCTCTCTCCTCTCTCAGTGTCCCCCCTGTACTGCCCCTCTCTCCTCCCTCAGTGTCCCCCCTGTACTGCCCCTCTCTCCTCTCTCAGTGTCCCCCCTGTACTGCCCCTCTCGTCTCTCAGTGTCCCCCCTGTACTGCCACTCTCTCCTCTCTCAGTATTCCCCCTGTACTGCCCCTCTCTCCTCTCTGTGTCCCCCCCTGTACTGCCCCTCTCTCCTCTCTCAGTGTCCCCCCCTGTACTACCTCTCTCTCCTCTCTCAGTGTCCCCCCTGTACTGCCCCTCTCTCCTCTCTCAGTACCCCCTGTACTGCCCCTCTCTCCTCTCTCAGTGTCCCCCCTGTACTGCCCCTCTCTCCTCTCTCAGTGTCCCCCCTGTACTGCCCCTCTCTCCTCTCTCAGTGTCCCCCCTGTACTGCCCCTCTCTCCTCTCTCAGTATTCCCCCAGTACTGCCCCTCTCTCCTCTCTCAGTGTCCCCCCTGTACTGCTCCTCTCTCCTCTCTCAGTCCCCCCTGTACTGCCCCTCTCTCCTCTCTCAGTGTCCCCCCTGTACTGCCCCTCTCTCCTCTCTCAGTGTCCCCCCTGTACTGCTCCTCTCTCCTCTCTCAGTCCCCCCTGTACTGCCCCTCTCTCCTCTCTCAGTCCCCCCTGTACTGCCCCTCTCTCCTCTCTCAGTGTCCCCCCTGTACTGCTCCTCTCTCCTCTCTCAGTCCCCCCTGTACTGCTTCTCTCTCCTCTCTCAGTCCCCCCTGTACTGCCCCTCTCTCCTCTCTCAGTCCCCCCTGTACTGCCCCTCTCTCCTCTCTCAGTCCCCCCTGTACTGCCCCTCTCTCCTCTCTCAGTCCCCCCTGTACTGCTTCTCTCTCCTCTCTCAGTGTCCCCCCTGTACTGCTTCTCTCTCCTCTCTCAGTGTCCCCCCTGTACTGCTCCTCTCTCCTCTCTCAGTCCCCCCTGTACTGCCCCTCTCTCCTCTCTCAGTCCCCCCCTGTACTGCCCCTCTCTCCTCTCTCAGTCCCCCCTGTACTGCCCCTCTCTCCTCTCTCCTCATACATTGTGCTTAATGCTACTTCCCTGCCCGGGACTTATTTCCAGCCGGTCTCCAGCGGGGGGCACTCCTCCTCCATATACCAACCTTGTAACAAAGTGTTCTACACCCCAAAATGTGGGGGAGGGCAGTTCTCTGGGGATCATAATTTAATTTTAATGAATCTATACCCCCCTCCCCCCCCGTTCACCTCGGGTGCTCCACTGATAACAGAAGGAACATGTTAGTGACAGAAGCGGAGATTCGGGCTCTTTTCCTCGTACTTAGTGGCTGCTTCTCTGAGTTCATTAGGTGAAGCTCAGTTTACACACACAGCTAAATCATTCAGAAAAGTGCCGGCTCCCCCTTCTGGCTGCCTGGTTAGCAGCTGTCCTGATGGAGTAAACAGCTTTTCCTGCCCCCCCCCCCGCAAAGATCCCCCATTTGTAATGTCCCCGCTGTAATGCCGCTCTCTCCTCCAGTGTCCCCCCTGAACACCTAACATCTGCACAGGAAGTGGCTGAAATCTTCCAGCTGGGGGTCACAGAGGGCAACAAGAGTTCTAACTCCTCTACCCAAAACCGAAATAAATATATTTTGGCCGACACCGGGGAGTCCGTATTATAGAAACAAAGTGAAACTAGTTCAGAGAGATGCACAGAACTAACCTCAGCTCTCGGGTGGGACCTTCTACAAGATGAATGGCTGACAGGTTCAAACAGATTTCAATGAACCCCCCCCCCCCCAGTAGTGATGAAATGCAGCCTAGCTGGCCAGGAAAGGAAGGGGCGGGGGTACCAATGTATGCCCCCTGCCCCCTGAACCATACCAGGCCACATGAATTCTACATGGGGGGTGATACCTTGGCAGAGGGACCCCCTGCCCATAGACCCCCACAACCACTGGGCCAGGGATGTGGAGAGGAGGCCATTGTCCTCATTAACATGGGGGGTGGGGTGCTTTGCCTGATTGGATGCAGCACCTGAAATTCGGTAACGCTTTTCCGAACCTTGGCTCAATCCAAACCCAGGAACCTTCCGTTCATCCCTGGTGAGGGGAGCACAGATCCACAGAATGGAGGAAGGAGAAGCATGGAGATCCATGCATTACAGTTCCTCAGGTATGGCTTCCCCTCCAGCAAGGAGAACGATGATCATCACAGCAGTGACATCACCAAATCTCACTCCACATCTCTGGATATTACCAGCCTTGGAAGCAGGGAGATCCATGCATTACAGGTCCTCAGATACGGCTTCCCCTCCAGCAAAGAGAACGGTGATCAGCACAGCAGTGACATCACCAAATCTCACTCCACATCTCTGGATATTCCCAGCCTTGTAAGCAGGGAGATCCATGCATTACAGGTCCTCAGGTACGGCTTCCCCTCCAGCAAAGAGAACGGTGATCAGTACAGCAGTGACATAACCACATCTCTGGATATTCCCAGCCTTGGAAGCAGGGAGATCCATGCATTACAAGTCCTCAGGTACAGCTTCCCCTCGAGCAAAGAGAATGGTGATCAGTACAGCAGTGACATCACCATATCTCACTCCACATCTCTGGATATTCCCAGCCTTGGAAGCAGGGAGATCCATGCATTACAAGTCCTCAGGTACAGCTTCCCCTCGAGCAAAGAGAATGGTGATCTTTACAGCAGTGACTTTACCACATCTCACTCCACATCTCTGGATATTCTCAGCCTTGGAAGCAGAGAGATCCATGCATTACAGTTCCTCGGATACGGCTTCCCCTCCAGCAAAGAGAACGGTGATCAGCACAGCAGTGACATCACCAAATCTCACTCCACATCTCTGGATATTACCAGCCTTGGAAGCAGGGAGATCCATGCATTACAGGTCCTCAGGTACGGCTTCCCCTCCAGCAAAGAGAACGGTGATCAGCACAGCAGTGACATCACCAAATCTCACTCCACATCTCTGGATATTACCAGCCTTGGAAGCAGGGAGATCCATGCATTACAGGTCCTCAGGTACGGCTTCCCCTCCAGCAAAGAGAACGGTGATCAGCACAGCAGTGACATCACCACATCTCACACCACATCTGGTGAGACCGGCGGTCAAAGGTAGAAGTGTTTTAGATGATCTCTTACTGCAGATATACAGCTATGAGGCTACAGAACAGGAGCGCCTAGGTACAGGAAGTGCACGGATATCAGCAGTGCCTAGGCACAGGAAGTTAGTTAATTTCAGGGGTGCCTGGGCACAGTAACTGTGCTGATTTGAGCAGTGCCTAGGCATAGCAAATGAGCTGCTATCAGGAGTGCCCATGCACAGCAATTGCGCTGATATCAGAGTGCCTAAGGACAGATAGGACACGGATATCAGAAGTTCCTAGGGACAGGAAGAACAGCTGATATGAGGAGTGCCTAGGCAGAGGAAGTGCACTGATATCAGGAGTGCCTAGGCACAGGAAGTGCACAGATATCAGGAGTGCCTAGGCACAGGAAGTGCACTGATATTAGGAGTATCTAGGCACAGGAAGTGCACTGATATCAGGAGTGCCTAGGCACAGGAAGTGCACTGATATTAGGAGTGTCTAGGCACAGGAAGTGCCCTGATATTAGGCGTGTCTAGGCACAGGAAGTGCACTGATATCAGGAGTGCCTGGGCACAGGAAGTGCACTGATATCAGGAGTGCCTAAGCACAGATAGGACACGGATATCAGGAGTTCCTAGGGATAGGAAGAACAGCTGATATGAGGAGTGCCTAGGCAGAGGAAGTGCACTGATATCAGGAGTGCCTAGGCAGAGGAAGTGCACTGATATCAGGAGTGCCTAGGCACAGGAAGTGCACTGATATCAGGAGTGCCTAGGCACAGGAAGTGTACTGCTATTAGGAGTGCCTAGGCAGAGGAAGTGCACTGATATCAGGAGTGTCTAGGCACAGGAAGTGCACTGATATCAGTAGTGCCTAGGCACAGGAAGTGCACTGATATCAGGAGTGCCAAGGCACAGGAAGTGCACTGATATCAGGACTGCCTATGCACAGGAAGTGCACTGATATCAGGAGTGCCTAGGCACAGGAAGTGCACTGATATTAGGAGTGTCTAGGCACAGGAAGTGCACTAATATCAGGAGTGCCTAAGCACAGGAAGTGCACTGATATCAGGAGTGCCTAGGCACAGGAAGTGCACTGATATCAGGAGTGCCTAGGCACAGGAAGTGCACTGATATCAGGAGTGTCTAGGCACAGGAAGTGCACTGATATCAGGAGTGCCTAGGCACAGGAAGTGCACTGATATCAGGAGTGCCTAGGCACAGGAAGTGCACTGATATCAGGAGTGTCTAGGCACAGGAAGTACACTGATATCAGGAGTAAAAAGAAAAAAACGGTGAACCGTTTGAAAGAGGGGTGAAGAATCCCCTGACTCACCTGTATGGTGTGGTTGTGTCTTAATAATGACCAAAAAAGGGGAAAAATAAGATAGTGGAAAGCATCCTATCAAACAAGAAGGCACCATAAACCAAGCAATTTGATTCAATCAATTTAAATTATTGAAATTGTATAAATGACAAATTTCCTATACAGAGCACCTTAATACTTTATAAAACATAAAACATGTACAAAAACATTGCTAAAAAGACAATCCGGATTATCATCCCTCATGCTGGAAATTCTATGATCTGGATAAATGTCTAAACATCAAGACCTCTGAGAATTCCAGCTTTGAGTATAGCTGACAAAATGAAATAAGAAAGTAGCGGTTATCCTCATTAGGGATGAGCCGAACACCCCCCGGTTCAGTTCGCACCAGAACCTGCGAACGGACCGAAAGTTCGCACGAACGTTAGAACCCCATTGACGTCTATGGGACTCGAACGTTCAAAATCAAAAGTGCTCATTTTAATGGCTAATTTGCATGGTATTGTCCTAAAAAGGGTTTGGGGACCCGGGTCCTACCCCAGGGGACATGTATCAATGCAAAAAAAACTTTTAAAAACGGCCGTTTTTTCGGGAGCAGTGATTTTAATGATGCTTAAAGTAAAAAAAAAAAAGTGAAATATTCCTTTAAATATCGTACCTGGGGGGTGTCTATAGTATGCCTGTAAAGTGACGCGTGTTTCCCATGTTTAGAACAGTCCCTGCACCAAATGTCATTTTTAAAGGAAAAAATCTCATTTAAAACTGCTTGCGGGTTTAATGTCATGTCGGGTCCTGGCAATATGGATGAAAATCAGTGAGACAAACGGCATGGGTACCCCCCAGTCCATTACCAGGCCCTTTGGGTCTTGTATGGATATTAAGGGGAACCCCGCACCCAAATTAAATAAGGAAAGGTGTGGGGCCACCAGGCCCTATATACTCTGAACAGCAGTATACAGGCGGTGCAAACAAGACAGGGACTGTAGGTTTGTTGTTAAGTAGAATCTGTTTGTAATTTTGAACGGGTACATTTTTAACGTGTTTAGCTCCAGCCAAAAAATCTATTTTAAGCTTTTGTGAAAACATAGGGAAGGGTTATCACCCCTGTGACATTTGTTTTGCTGTCTTTCCTCCTCTTCAGAAGATTTCACCTCACTTTTTGTCCCAATGAAAAATGTTTTTTGAAAATTTGGGTTTTTTTGTGGAACAAGGATTGGAAAGCATCAGTGGAAAGGAGAATTTTTTTTCCCATATTAACTCTTACAGGAGAGAATTTCCCTTCCTAGGGGTAGATTTCATCTCACTTCCTGTTGTCTCCTTCCGTTTGCAAGTAGGAGTCGTTTGTAAGTTAGATGTTTGAAAGTAGGGGCCTGCCCTATATACTCAGCAGAAATTTGGGCCTTAGGTGTTGCTGTTACCACAACACTGTAACCCCTTACAGACACTCTAGTTGGAATGCAGGAACGAGCCCTGCTGCAAAGTATTGCATCATAAATTGTAATTACACGCCCCTGTTAGACAGGAGCAGAAAAATTGGGCCTTGGGCACTGGTGCTGGTGCCACAACACTGCAACCCCTCACAGACACTCTAGTTGGAATGCAGGAACGAGCCCTGCTGCAAAGTATTGCATCAAAAATTGTAATTACACGCCCCTGTTAGACAGGAGAAGAAAAATTGGGCCTTGGGCACTGGTGCTGGTGCCACAACACTGCAACCCCTCACAGACACTCTAGTTGGAATGCAGGAACGAGCCCTGCTGCAAAGTATTGCATCAAAAATTGTAATTACACGCCCCTGTTAGACAGGAGAAGAAAAATTGGGCCTTGGGCACTGGTGCTGGTGCCACAACACTGCAACCCCTCACAGACACTCTAGTTGGAATGCAGGAACGAGCCCTGCTGCAAAGTATTACATCAAAAATTGTAATTACACGCCCCTGTTAAACAGGGGCTGAAAAATTGTGCCTTAGGCACTGGTGGTGGCGCCCAGAACCAAAAATGTTCTTACAAGCTATCAGCGTGATGATTGAGGAGGAAGAGGATAATTACTCAGGGATAGTCACTCAGCATCAGCATAGGCAGTCTTTGAAGGGATCTGAGATTTCAAAAAAAATTATTCGGTTACATGAGCATCAGGTGCTTGGTAGCTGGTGGTGATCCAAGACTGATTCATTTTTATGAAGGTCAGCCGATCGACCGAGTCAGTGGACAGACGCACCCTGTGATCGGTTACCATGCCTCCAGCAACACTGAATGTGCGTTCCGAAAGAACGCTGGATGCAGGACAGGCCAGTAGCTCAATTGCATACTGTGCAAGCTCTGGCCAGTGATCCATCCTCAAGACCCAGTAATCCAGAGGATTTTCGGTGGGAAAGGTGTCCAAGTCTGATCTTGCCCCTAGGTATTCCTGCACCATGTAAAACAGACGCTGGCGATGGTTGCTGGAACCGATCATACCTTGGGGCTGCGGACCAAAAAATTGTCTGAACGCATCGGTCAGACGGCCACCTTCTCCACCGCTCCTTCTTTGACTGACCGAAGCCTCAGCAACACGTTGTCCAGAAACAGGAGTTTGTAACCTCCCAGTCTCTGGGAACGCGTTGCACAGACCTTTCTGCAAGGCCTCCCGAAGATGTTTCATCCTCTGCTCCCTCTGCGATGGCAAGATAAGGTCCGCAACCTTACCCTTGTAACGTGGATCAAGGAGGGTTGCCAGCCAGTATTGGTCCTTCTCCTTGATACCACGAATACGAGGATCCTTACGCAGGCTTTGCAGGATCAGGGAGGCCATGCAGCGTAGGTTTTCTGAGGCATTCGGTCCGGAGTCCTCTGGGTCACTAAGGATGACATGGTCCGCAGCCACCTCCTCCCAGCCACGTACAAGTCCATGTGTTTCTTGGGACTGATCCCTTAAAGACTGCTGCTGATGCTGAGTGCCAGGCTCCACCTCCATACTGACACAATCTTCCTCCTCCTCCTCCTCCTCCTCGTCCTCTTCCTGTGTGATCGGCGGGCACGCAGGAACACTGTCTGGATAAAGGGGGCCTTGAGATCTAAGGAAGTCCTCCTCTTCCTGCCTCTGTTCTGCCTCAAGTGCCCTGTCCATTATTCCACGCAGCGTGTGCTCCAACAGGTGGACAAGGGGGACAGTGTCACTGATGCATGCACTGTCACTGCTCACCATCCTCGTGGCCTCCTCAAATGGTGACAGGACAGTGCATGCATCCCTGATCATGGCCCACTGGCGTGGGGAAAAAAAACCAAGCTCCCCTGACCCTGTCCTGGTGCCATAGTCGCACAGGTACTCATTGATGGCCCTCTGCTGCGTGTGCAGCCGCTGCAGCATGGCCAACGTTGAGTTCCACCTGGTGGGCATGTCACAGATTAGGCGGTTCTTGGGCAGGTTAAACTCCTTTTGGAGGTCCGTCAGCCGAGCACTGACATTATATGACCGGCGGAAATGCACACAGACTTTCCTGGCCTGCCTCAGGACATCCTGTAAGCCCGGGTACCTGCCCAAGAACCGCTGCACCACCAAGTTAAGGACGTGAGTCAAACAGGGCACATGGGTCATTTGTCCCTGTCGGAGGGCAGAGAGGAGGTTGGTGCCATTGTCGCAAACCACCATTCCTGCCTTAAGTTGGCGTGGCGTCAACCACCTCTGAACCTGCCCCTGCAGAGCTGACAGAACCTCTGCCCCAGTGTGGCTCCTGTCCCCCAAGCACACCAGCTCAAGCACCGCATGGCATCTTTTGGCCTGCGTACTTGCGTAGCCCCTTGAACGCCTACGGAGCACCGCTGGTTCCGAGGAAGAGGCCATGGAGGAAGAAGAAGAGGAGGGGGTGGAGGAGAGAGGTGTGTCACAATCAGCATTTTGGAGGCGTGGTGGCGGAACAACCTCCAACACTACTGCACCTTGTCCTGCATCCTTCCCAGCTGCCAGCAGAGTCACCCAATGCGCCGTGAAACTTAGGTAACGTCCCTGTCCATGCCTGCTGGACCATGAGTCAGCGGTAATATGCACCTTACTGCTGACCGCCCTGTCCAGCGAGGCATGGACATTTCCTTCCACATGCCGGTAGAGAGCCGGAATCGCCTTCCGTGAGAAAAAGTGGCGTTTGGGTACCTGCCACTGAGGAACCGCACATTCCACAAACTCACGGAAGGGGGCAGAGTCTACCAACTGAAAAGGCAGCAGTTGAAGTGCCAGCAATTTTGCCAAGCTAGCATTCAACCGCTGGGCATGTGGATGGCTGGGAGCAAACTTCTTTCGGCGGTGCAGCAGCTGGGGCAGGGAAATTTGCCTGGTACAATCTGACGTCGGTGTACCAAAAGCAGATTGCCCACAAGTACTTGGCTGTGACACACCTAATTCTACACCTTCATTCCTCTCACTGCAGGTCTCAGAGAGGACTGAAGGTCTAGTGGGGTTGGAAATCTCAGCTGATGAGGAGCAAGGAGAGATCCTCTTTGTTCTTTGGTGTTGGTCTTTTAGATGCGATTGCCAACGAACTGCATGGCAGGTCAACATATGTCTGGTCAAGCATGTGGTACCCAAGCGGGAGATGTTTTGGCCACGCGAGATACGCTTGAGACATATGTTGCAAATAGCAGCGGTGCGATCTGATGCACTCGTCTCAAAAAAGGCCCACACCAAAGAACTTTTTGAATAAAGCGCAGAGACTGCAGCGCCCTGCACATGTGGAGCTTTGGGGTGTGATGCAGTCAATGTGCTGCCCTTAGGCTGGCCCCTGGAGGGCATCCTGCCTCGTTGGTGATGTGCCGCCTCCTCCTCCTCCTCCTCCTCCTCTCTCCTATCAGGCACCCACGTTGAGTCAGTGACCTCATCATCCCCTCCCTCCTCATCACTGGAGCAAACCTGGCAGTATGCTGCAGCAGGGGGAGCATGACTGCCAGATTGCTGTCCTTCTTGGGCACCCCCTCTGTCCGTGCTCATGTTACTGCCTTCATCGAGCTCAGTATCATCATCAGAGCCTTCCAAACGCTGGGCATCCTCCTGGAGCATGTACCCAACACTGTGGTCAAACAGTTCGAGGGACTCCTCAGGAGGACATGGTGGAGCTAGGGAAGGAGTCACTGATGACATTGAGCCGAGGGAAGAGGCCGCTGCTTTGCCAGACAAAGCACCCTGGGCATGGGTGAGAGAGGATGAGGAGGATGAGGACGGCTTGGTCATCCACTCGACCAAGTCTTCCGCATGTTGCGGCTCAACACGGCCAGCTGTCGAAAAAAAGGCCAAGCGTGTCCCATGGCCACGTGCTGATGAGGATGCACCGTCTCCACGACCAGCACTAGACACAGAGCCTGCTTGCCCTCTCTTATTGGCTTGTGACTGTCTGCCTCTCCTTCTTGGCCTTCCAGACATACTAATGGCCTGTAGCTGCACTAAGCTGGGATATATAGATATATATATATATATATATATATACTGCAGCTAGCAAAATCAACTGCCTGCCTGTAGTATGAGAACACCACCAACCTTCTACAGGTAGCTTTAGCTGAACCCTGTGAGGTGGACGCACCCCACTAATTTGTAGGTTTAGCTGAACACTGTGAGCAGGACGCACTGCACTAAATGTAAATAGTCTAGCTGCCTGACCGTGGTACTAATAGGATCAAAAGAACACCAGTAATTTTCTTCAGGTAGCTTTATATACTGTAACCAGACAAGCCTGCCTGTCAGTAGGAAGATAACAGGAACGGATCTAGCTGAACACTGTGAGCAGGACGCACTGCACTAAATGTAAATAGCAGGAACGGATCTAGCTGAACACTGTGAGCAGGACGCACTGCACTAAATGTAAATAGTCTAGAAGATAACAGGAACGGATCTAGCTGAACACTGTGAGCAGGACGCACTGCACTAAATGTAAATAGTCTAGAAGATAACAGGAACGGATCTAGCTAAACTGAATACAGTGTATATATATATATGCAACACCTGGGATGCATATATATACACAATACACTGTAAGTGCAGGTAACTGGCTGACTGTTCTGCCTAATCTATCTAACTCAAATCAAACACTGTCTCTCTGTCTATCTCTTTCAACGCCGGAACACACACTACACAGGGCCGCCATGCAGGCGGCCTTATATAGTGTGGGGCGTGTACTAAATCCCCTGAGCCATAATTGGCCAAAGCCTCCTTGGCTTTGGCCAATTACGGCTCTCTGTTCAGGCGGCGCTGTGATTGGCCAAGCATGCGGGTCATAGTGCATGCTTGGCCAATCATCAGCAAGCAATGCACTGCAATGCCGCAGTGAATTATGGGCTGTGACGCGCCACACGAATTTGGCGCGAACGGCCCATATCGTTCGCAATTCGGCGAACGACCGAACAGCCGATGTTCGAGTCGAACATGGGTTCGACTCGAACACGAAGCTCATCCCTAATCCTCATATAGTGCGGAGGACAAAAGGGCCAAAACGGACTCAAATACGATCGTAGGTTTAGATATAAAACATAGAAACGATCGAATAGACACTGATTATATTAAGCATGGTGGAGATAATGTTCCGTGTATAGCAAAACGATCAATGATGTCTCCTTATAATCATGTGTATTACTGGTGATCGTACATTTGCCAAGCAATGATTAGGTATATAGTTGTATGAAACCACAAATAACATCGGCCGATCGTGTTACAGTCAAGTAATGCCCAACATCGATTGAATCTCGAGTTCACAGAGAAGACGGAGATGGGGGGCGGATCCGTAATTGGAAAGGGGATTACACGGCTGGTGGAAATTCTTGGTTTGTTTTCACAGCAGTCAGTTTCTCCGAACGTCTGAACTTCACCGCAGCTGAAAATGCAATGTCATCATTTTTACTGACAGAT
Organism: Lithobates septentrionalis; assembly: GCA_037952835.1. Classification (NCBI taxonomy): domain Eukaryota; kingdom Metazoa; phylum Chordata; class Amphibia; order Anura; family Ranidae; genus Lithobates; species Lithobates septentrionalis. Next base: position 18,578 of record JBBDGP010005813.1, on the reverse strand, counting down.
CACAGAGTGTCAGCAAAGTCTCTATATGTGGCTTGTTGCCAAAGAAAGGACTGACTGTTACACTCCTTCAATGAAGCTGAGGTTCAATGAACCATTGATCAGCTCTGCTGGATGACAGCCAAGAAGCCGTGTCTCTGTCCTCCGAGATTATCAACATAGAACGCTGCTGTAGGTAAGGTTTTACTGGGCAGGACTATTGCAGTCCTATATTGCGTATTGCGGTGCCAGGTTTGTTTTTTAAGCCAGAGACAGGGCTGGCCAGGCCTATTTAAAAGTCTCTTTAGCAGTATTGCAGCTTGTGTGTGGGTTCCATTCCCGGATTGAGTAACGTGATGACGTCACTTGATTAGCGCGTTTCGTCCTCCAATCAGAGGACTTCTTCAGACTTCTGTGTGCTTTCCACTATCTTATTTTTCCCTTTTTTACTGATATCAGGAGTGCCTAGGCACAGGAAGTGCACTGATATCAGGAGTGCCTAGGCACAGGAAGTGTACTGATATTAGGAATGTCTAGGCACAGGAGGTGCACTGATATCAGGAGTGCCTAGGCACAGGGGGCGCAATAGAGAAATTCCAGACATAAAATTAATCTTTCAGGGTAATTATTGATCACAATTCATTCCCAAAAAATAATGATATTGGAGCAGAACAGTCACTTCTACCTACAGAAACCGCCATTGAATAAACCATGACCAATAACGGACACCTACACATGGATCTAGGTGACCAATGACAGACACCTACACATGGATCTAGGTGGCCAATGACAGACACCTACACATGGATCTAGGTGGCCAATGACAGACACCTACACATGGATCTAGGTGGCCAATGACAGAGACCTACATGTGGATCTTGGTGACCAATAACAGACACATACACATAGATCTAGGTGACCAATGACAGACACCTACACATGGATCTAGGTGACCAATGACAGACACCTACACATGGATCTAGGTGGCCAATGACAGACACCTACACATGGATCTAGGTGACCAATGACAGAGACCTACACATGGATCTAGGTGACCAATGACAGACACCTATACATGGATCTAGGTAGCCAATGACAGACACCTACACATGGATCTAGGTGACCAATGACAGACACCTACACATGGATCTAGGTGACCAATGACAGACACCTATACATGGATCTAGGTAGCCAATGACAGACACCTACACATGGATCTAGGTGACCAATGACAGACACCTACACATGGATCTAGGTGACCAATGACAGACACCTACACATGGATCTAGGTGACCAATAACAGACACCTACACATGGATCTAGGTGGCCAATGACAGACACCTACACATGGATCTAGGTGACCAATGACAGACACCTACACATGGATCTAGGTGACCAATGACAGACACCTACACATGGATCTAGGTGACCAATAACAGACACCTACACATGGATCTAGGTGACCAATGACAGACACCTACACATGGATCTAGGTGGCCAATGACAGACACCTACACATGGATCTAGGTGGCCAATGACAGACACCTACACATGGATCTGGGTGACCAATAACAGATACCTACACATGGATCTAGGTGACCAATGACAGACCCCTATACATGGATCTAGGTGGCCAATGACAGACACCTACACATGGATCTAGGTGACCAATAACAGACACCTACACATGGATCTAGGTGGCCAATGACAGACACCTATACATGGATCTAGGTGACCAATGACAGAGACCTACACATGGATCTAGGTGACCAATGACAGACACCCACACATGGATCTAGGTGACCAAAAACAGACACCTACATGTGGATCTAGGTGACCAATGACAGACACCTACACATGGATCTAGGTGACCAATGACAGACACCTACACATGGATCTAGGTGACCAATAACAGACATCTACACATGGATCTAGGTGACCAATGACAGACACCTACACATGGATCTAGGTGACCAATGACAGAGACCTACACATGGATCTAGGTGACCAATGACAGAGACCTACATGTGGATCTAGGTGACCAATGACAGACACCTACACATGGATCTAGGTGACCAATGACAGAGACCTACACATGGATCTAGTTGACCAATGACAGACACCTACATGTGGATCTAGGTGGCCAATGACAGACACCTACACATGGATCTAGGTGACCAATGACAGACACCTACACATGGATCTAGGTGACCAATGACAGAGACCTACACATGGATCTAGGTGACCAATGACAGAGACCTACATGTGGATCTAGGTGGCAAATGACAGACACCTACACATGGATCTAGGTGACCAATGACAGAGACCTACACATGGATCTAGGTGACCAATGACAGACACCTACACATGGATCTAGATGACCAATGACAGACACCTACACATGGATCTAGGTGACCAATGACAGACACCTACACATGGATCTAGGTGACCAATGACAGACACCTACACGTGGATCTAGGTGACCAATGACAGACACCTACACATGGATCTAGATGACCAATGACAGAGACCTACATGTGGATCTAGGTGGCCAATGACAGACACCTACACGTGGATCTAGGTGACCAATGACAGACACCTACACATGGATCTAGATGACCAATGACAGAGACCTACATGTGGATCTAGGTGACCAATGACAGACACCTATACATGGATCTAGATGACCAATGACAGACACCTATACATGGATCTAGGTGACCAATAACAGACACCTATACATGGATCTAGGTGACCGATAACAGACACCTACACATGGATCTAGGTGACCAATGACAGACACCCACACATGGATCTAGGTGACCAAAAACAGACACCTACATGTGGATCTAGGTGACCAATGACAGACACCTACACATGGATCTAGGTGACCAATAACAGACATCTACACATGGATCTAGGTGACCAATGACAGACACCTACACATGGATCTAGGTGACCAATGACAGAGACCTACACATGGATCTAGGTGACCAATGACAGAGACCTACATGTGGATCTAGGTGACCAATGACAGACACCTACACATGGATCTAGGTGACCAATGACAGAGACCTACACATGGATCTAGTTGACCAATGACAGACACCTACATGTGGATCTAGGTGGCCAATGACAGACACCTACACATGGATCTAGGTGACCAATGACAGACACCTACACATGGATCTAGGTGACCAATAACAGACATCTACACATGGATCTAGGTGACCAATGACAGACACCTACACATGGATCTAGGTGACCAATGACAGAGACCTACACATGGATCTAGGTGACCAATGACAGAGACCTACATGTGGATCTAGGTGGCAAATGACAGACACCCACACATGGATCTAGGTGACCAATGACAGAGACCTACACATGGATCTAGATGACCAATGACAGACACCTACACATGGATCTAGGTGACCAATGACAGAGACCTACACATGGATCTAGATGACCAATGACAGACACCTACACATGGATCTAGGTGACCAATGACAGAGACCTACACATGGATCTAGTTGACCAATGACAGACACCTACATGTGGATCTAGGTGGCCAATGACAGACACCTACACGTGGATCTAGGTGACCAATGACAGACACCTACACATGGATCTAGATGACCAATGACAGAGACCTACATGTGGATCTAGGTGACCAATGACAGACACCTATACATGGATCTAGATGACCAATGACAGACACCTACACATGGATCTAGATGACCAATGACAGATACCTATACATGGATCTAGATGACCAATGACAGACACCTATACATGGATCTAGGTGACCAATGACAGAGACCTATACATGGATCTAGGTGACCAATGACAGAGACCTACACATGGATCTAGTTGACCAATGACAGACACCTACATGTGGATCTAGGTGGCCAATGACAGACACCTACACGTGGATCTAGGTGACCAATGACAGACACCTACACATGGATCTAGATGACCAATGACAGAGACCTACATGTGGATCTAGGTGACCAATGACAGAGACCTATACATGGATCTAGATGACCAATGACAGACACCTACACATGGATCTAGGTGACCAATGACAGACACCCACACATGGATCTAGGAATTTCTGGGTGCCAATTTCCTGCTAAACAAATAAAAATAAAAGCGATTTTGGGTTGGCCACCAGTTTTGAGTGTTCAGGTCCAATAAATATGTGACGCAGAATTCTGGGCGTCATCTTTCCTTCTCTTTATTTGTGTCAATTTTTAATAAGATGAACACCGTCCCAACCAATGGGTGGGGGGTGGGGGGCAGTGAAAGAGTTACAGGAGGAAGATGACCCCCCCCCCCCCCAGAGTGCGGCATTTCTGCGCTGTCACCCACACTCTGATGTTCTAAATCACCGACCCGGAACCTTGAAATCTTCTCTGACATATAGTGGCACCTCCGCCGGGGGCGGAAATGAGGAACCTGGTGACTCAGACCTGGCAGGAGGGTCTCTGGGGGGCAACGTATTGACAGGGGGGTCCCTCATACTGAGCTGGGGGGGGGGGGGGGGCAAGGGATGGTGAACATTTAGCAGACGGATCTGTTCCTGAATATTTTGGTGCTGGAATTAGGGGTACCCCAATATAACGGGACCAATACCGGCACCAAGGGGCTCGTGAGCCGTCCCTGGAGAGTTCTTATCTTCTCAGACCATCCAGGTAATCCCCCGACATTTGCATGTTCAATCTTCATCAGTTGTCACTGGATGGCCCCTTTAACCCCTTCGGCTCCATCTCCTGCACACCCCGAATGAGAAATGATCCCACTTTTTGAGGGAAATTTTAGAGAAAAGACAAAGCTTTTATTTCTCTGTATTTTGCAAAATGCATTCATTTTTTTAAAAGTAAAATAAAAGGAAAAAAAAATGTTTTTCCAGTTTGACTTGTTACATAGTCTGGTCAATACAAGACACAAGTCCATCTGCTTCTGATAGTAATAGTCTGGTGGGTTGGAAGCTGCTGGCGGGACCCCCACACCCCCCTAGATCCAGAGTTCTCCATGTGGACGTGCGCTGCCCACCCCTCGCTCTGACCATCCATTGTGGACCATCCATTGATGTACCATATTGCTGCCCCGTGCCCTGGCTTTTTGTCCCTTGGTGCTCCTTGGGTTGCTTCCCTGTGATTTGGACTTGCCCCATTGATGTTCCATATTGCTGCCTTGTGTTCCTGCCGGCTATCTTTTGCTGTGCCAGGATGGCTGCCCTGTGACTCTGGACTATCCTTTGCTGCTCCATAGAACTGCCCCAGTGATCCTGGAGTGCACCCCCTTGGCCTTACCCCTCGCCCCCCCCCACTCATTCTGTGGTTGTGCGGAGTCTACCCGTCTGTACCCCTCTGTCATTTCTGAAATACCCCAACAAACACCCCGAATGTCAGGTCCCGTGTGGTTCACCCCTATGTGCAGTCACTGTGCGCCCCTAGATTTTTTTTTTTTAGGTTTTTATTTTTTGCACTATAAACAAAAAAAGAGCGCCAATATGGAAAAAAACGCATTATTTTTTACTTTTTGCTCTAATAAATATCCCCAAAAAATATATAAAAAAACATTTTTTTCCTCAGTTTAGACCGATACGTATTCTTCTACATACTTTTGGTAAAAAAATCGCAATAAGCGTTTATTGATTGCTTTGCGCAAAAGTTATAGTGTCTACAAAATAGGGGATAGTTTTATGGCATTTTTATTAATAATTTTTTTTTTTTACTAGTAATGTCGGTGATCTGCGATTTTTATCGTGACTGCGACATTATGGCGGACACATCGGACATTTTTTGGGGCTGTTTTGGGACCATTCACATCGATTAAAAACGCATTGATTACTGTGTAAATGTGACGGGCAGTGAAGGGGTTAACCACTAGGGGGCGCTGTAGGGGTTAAGTGTGTCCTAGGGAGTGATTCTAACTGTGGGGGGGAGGGGCTGTGTGTGACATGACACTGACCAATTACAGGGAGAGCTGTGATCAGTGTCCTGTCACTAGGCAGAACGGGGAGATGCTTGTTTACATCAACATTTCCCCGTTCTTCCTCTCCGTGAGACGATCGCGGTCAATGAGCTCTTGGCGGGGGCGCGCCCACAATGCCACGTCTTAAAGGGCAATGTACAGGTATGTTAATATGCCTGTATGTGCCCTTCTGCCGACGTATATCGGCGTGAGCCGGTCGGCAAGGGGTTAAACTATATTTAACATAAAATAAAACACTTTGTTAATTCTAAACACAAAGGAGGAGGACCAGGGCATAGAAATACACCCAAAGTACTTCCATGTGGTACCAGATACACCGAAAGTACTTCCATGTGGTACCAGATACACCCAAAGTACTTCCATGTGGTACCAGATACACCCAAAGTACTTCCATGTGGTACCAGAAACACCCAAAGTACTTCCATCTAGTACCAGATACTTACACTCAAAGTACTGCCATGTGGTACCAGATACACCCAAAGTACTTCCATGTGGTACCAGATACACCCAAAGTACGTCCATGTGGTACCAGATACACCCAAAGTACTTCCATGTGGTACCAGATACACCAAAAGTACTTCCATGTGGTACCAGATACACCAAAAGTACTTCCATGTGGTACCAGATACACCCAAAGTACTTCCATGTGGTACCAGATACACCCAAAGTACGTCCATGTGGTACCAGATACACCCAAAGTACTTCCATGTGGTACCAGATACACCAAAAGTACTTCCATGTGGTACCAGATACACCAAAAGTACTTCCATGTGGTACCAGATACACCAAAAGTACTTCCATGAGGTACCAGATACACCCAAAGAACTTCCATGTGGTACCAGATACAACCAAAGTACTTCCATGAGGTACCAGATACACCCAAAGTACTTCCATGTGGTACCAGATACACCCAAAGTCCTTCCATGTAGTACCAGATACACCCAAAGTACTTCCATGAGGTACCAGATACACCCAAAGTACTTCAATGAGGTACCAGATACACCCAAAGTACTTCCATGTGGTACCAGATACACCAAAAGTACTTCCATGTGGTACCAGATACACCCAAAGAACTTCCATGTGGTACCAGATACACCCAAAAAACTTCCATGTGGTACCAGATACACCCAAAGTACTTCCATATGGTACCAGATACACCCAAAGTACTTCTATGTGGTACCAGATACACCCAAAAAACTTCCATGTGGTACCAGATACACCCAAAGTACTTCCATATGGTACCAGATACACCCAAAGTACTTCCATGTGGTACTAGATACAACCAAAGTACTTCCATATGGTACCAGATACACCCAAAGTACTTCTATGTGGTACCAGATACACCCAAAAAACTTCCATGAGGTACCAGATACACCCAAAGTACTTCCATGTGGTACCAGATACACCCAAAGTACTTCCATGTGGTACCAGATACACCCAAAGTACTTCCATGTGGTACCAGATACACCCAAAGTACTTCCATGTGGTACCAGATACACCCAAAGTACTTCCATATGGTACCAGATACACCCAAAGTACTTCTATGTGGTACCAGATACACCCAAAGTACTTCCATGTGGTACCAGATACACCCAAAGTACTTCCATGTGGTACCAGATACACCCAAAGTACTTCCATGTGGTACCAGATACACCCAAAGTACTGCCATGTGGTACCAGATCCACCCAAAGTACTGCCATGTGGTACCAGATACACCCAAAGAACTTCCATGTGGTACCAGATACACCCAAAAAACTTCCATGTGGTACCAGATACACCCAAAGTACTTCCATGAGGTACCAGATACACCTAAAAAACTTCCATGTGGTACCAGATACACCCAAAGTACTTCCATGAGGTACCAGATACACCTAAAAAACTTCCATGTGGTACCAGATACACCCAAAGTACTTCCATGTGGTACCAGATACACCCAAAGTACTTCCATGTGGTACCAGATACACCCAAAGTACTTCCATGTGGTACCAGATACACCCAAAGTACTTCCATATGGTACCAGATACACCCAAAGTACTTCTATGTGGTACCAGATACACCCAAAGTACTTCCATGTGGTACCAGATACACCCAAAGTACTTCCATGTGGTACCAGATACACCCAAAGTACTTCCATGTGGTACCAGATACACCCAAAGTACTGCCATGTGGTACCAGATCCACCCAAAGTACTGCCATGTGGTACCAGATACACCCAAAGTACTTCCATGTGGTACCAGATACACCCAAAGTACTTCCATGTGGTACCAGATACACCCAAAGTACTTCCATATGGTACCAGATACACCCAAAGTACTTCCATGTGGTAACAAGATACACCCAAAGTACTTCCATGAGGTACCAGATACACCCAAAGTACTTCCATGCATGCGCCCGCCGCGAGCTCCGTGAGTGTGATTGCGGGTCCCGCGGACTCGATGTCCGCGGGGATACCCGCGATCGTCTCATGGAGAGGAAGAACAGGGAGATGCTGATGTAAACAAGCACCTCCCTGTTCTGCCTAGTAACAGGACACTGATCACCACTCCCTGTAATCGGGAGCGGTGATCAGTGACGTGTCACACACAGCCCCTCCCCCCACAGTTAGAACACATACCTAGGACACACTTAACCCCTCCCTAGCCCCCTAGTGTTAACCCCTTCACTGCCAGTGTTATTTACACAGTAATCAGTGCCATTTTATAGCACTGATCGCTGTATAAATGACAATGGTCCCAAAAAATGTGTCAAAAGCGTCCGACGTGTCTGCCATAATGTCGCAGTCACGATAAAAATCGCAGATCGCCGCCATTACTAGTAAAAAAAAAAAATTATTGATAAAAATGCCATAAAAGTATCCCCTATTTTGTAGACGCGATAAGTTTTGCGCAAACCAATCAATAAACGCTTATTGCGATTTTTTTTACCAAAAATATGTAGAAGAATACGTATCGGCCTAAACTGAGGAAAAACCCCCGTTAGACTTACCGGTAACGGTATTCCCAGGATCCTTCCAGGACAGCTACTTGAGAGATGATTGGCTCCGCCCTCTATAGGAAACACAAATCAGATACAATATAAAAGGCCCCTCCCTTTCCTCTGACCCTCAGTTGTTTAGAAGAACAAGTAACCTCCACCAAAAGTGCACTCAGCCGAGGAAAAAAAAACAGAAAATCATATAAAAAACACCACCACCAGGTAACCAAGGTCAACCAGTGAAAAAACAGAAAATCATATAAAACACACCACCTCCAGGAAAACAAGGTCAACCAGTGAAAAAATAGAATAGGGTGGGAATATAGACGCTGTTCTGGAAGGTTCCTGGAAATACCGTTACCGGTAAGTCTAACGGGGGTTTTCCCCCCTCATCTTCCAGGACAGCTACTTGAGAGGATAAGCAAGATATTATACCTTAGGGAAGGAGGACAGCCTGAAGCACTTTCCCACCAAAGGAGAGGTCCTGGCTGGGAAGCACCTGGACTCTATAATGTTTGACAAATACACGAGAGGAGGACCAGACGGCAGCTTTAGAGATTTCTTCCCATGAAGCTCCCGCTCTTTCTGCCCATGATGTGGCCATGGATCTCTCGTTGAATGGGCCCTAATTCTAGAAGGAGGGGTGCGACCTGACGCTTTATATGCCTCACAGATAGCTCCCCTAATCCATCTAGCAATAGAACGTTTAGACGCTTTGGACCCCTTCTTGGGGCCACTGAACAAAACCAACAGTTGGGAGGAACTCCTAAAACCACTGGACTTTTCTAGATAAAGCAGAAGACAGAAGAAGGATAGTTTGAATAACCCTCTCTGAACACCCCTTTAACTGTAGGATGCGCCGCTCAGCCTCCAGGCCGTCAATTGGAAGGTCTGAGGGTTTGGATGCAACACCGGTCCCTGATGGAGCAGATCCTTCCGAACTGGTAGGGGTCAGGGAGGATTCACAGGGAGGGCCTTCAGAGAGGTGAACCAAGTCTTCCTGGGCCACCAGGGGGCAATCAGAACAACTTCTGCCCGGTCCTGAATGATTTTCTGAACTACTAGAGGTAAGAGGGGAAAAGGAAGGGAGGTGTAAGCCAGAGTGAAATCCCAAGGGAAGGAGAGAGTATCCGTCCCCAAGGACTCTGTCTCCGGAGAGAAGAACGCCGGCAGTTTTCTGTTGAGACTGGAGGCAAAAAGATCCACTGAGGGAAGACCCCATCTTAGCACTACCTCCCGGAATGTGCCTTGATGTAGTTCCCAAATGCTGGAACTGATGCTCACCCTGCTCAAATAGTCCGCCAGCACATTTTCTGACCCCCTGATATGGACTGCCCTGACAGAAGTGACATTTATCTCCGCCCAGGACAGAATCTGCTGTGTTAATGACAGAAGTGACTTTGAGCGAGTGCCCCCTTGCTTGTTCAGTTATGCCACTGTTGTGGCATTGTCTGAGAAAATGAATAGGTCTTTTGAATAGACCCTCGTTTCCAGAGACACAAGAGCTTTCCCCACAGCTAGAAGTTCTCTGAAATTCGAGGAGCGGCCTGCCTCCTCTGGCAACCAGGTTCCCTGGGCCTGCCAGTCCTGTGAGTGACCACCCCAACCCCACAGACTAGCGTCTGTGGTAATTTTTACCGGGTATTGTAGTACCCAATCCTTCCCTCCCTGCAGATGTTCTCGGGAAGAAAAATCTTTTGGACAACAGAGTCTATAAGATAACCCAGGAAAAGTATGATCTGGGCGGGCACCAGGCAAGACTTCTGCTGGTTGACTTTCCACCCCAATTTCTGAAAGGTCCGCAAAACCAACTGCAGATCCTGAACAAGGGACTCTTTGAATCCGAAAAAAAGCCATGACTTCATAAAAATTCTGGGTGCTGCCGAGAGACCAAAAGGAAGGGCATTGAACTGCCAGTGACTTGGCTCGTTTCCCATGAGAACCACAAACCTGAGGAACCTTCGGTGACTCTGGCAGATTGGTACATGAAAATAAGCGTCCTGAAGATCCAGGGTAACCAAGAAGACCCCTGGTAACCCCTGATTATTTACAGAATAAATGTTCTCCATACGGAAACGTCTGTAGACTATGTATTTGTTCAGGACGCTTACATTTATGACCATACGAAAGCCGTCAGAAGCTTTCTTGACCAGAAAGACGTGGGAATAAAATCCCCCAAATTTCTGATTTACCGGAACAGGAGAAGTAACTCCCTCCGTTTCCCACACAGAAATCAGATCTATCATGGCTTGCCGTCTCTCCTGGTCTCTCGGCAGTAAGAACAAACCACTGAGGGGGAAGATTATTGAATTCCAGCCTGTAACCCCTTTCCAATGTTTGAAGAAGAAAGGAATTGTCGGAAATCTCTGCCCATTCCTTGATGAAATGGGATAACCTTCCTCCGACTCTATCCTGGTGTCACCGGGGATTTTTGGAAGGGACTGAAGGAGCAAAGAGAGCCCCCGCTTTTTGCTTGTCTTTGTTAAAAGACCATTCCTTCTTTGCCTGTTGGCTTTAAAATGGGCTTTGTTATGGAAGCCACGAAAAGGCCTCTTATTCTGGGGTTTACACCTTTGGGAAGAAGGAAACCGTTTACTCTTCTCAGAGGAACGAGCTAGGACCTCCTCTAAGGAGGAACCGAATAAGAGCTTGCCTTCAAAGGGAATGCCGCAGAGTTTATTCTTGGAGGTAAGATCACCTCCCAAGATTTAAGCCAGATAGCACGCCTAGCAGAATTAATCAGAGCAGAAGCCCTGGCTGCGGATTTCACTGAATCACTGCTGCATCAGCTAAGAAGGCGACTGACTTGGCAATGAGCGGGAGAGACTCCCTAAACTCTTCTTTGGGGGTGTCGGATGAAAGAAGATCATCCAGACGCTGAACCCATACGTCTAAATTCCTAGCCACACAGGTGGATGCTACCGCCGGACCTAAACAAAAGGCATCTCAGGCCTTACGTAGCAATGAGCCGGCCTTTCTATGTGACATAGGGGCACCCGTGAACCAACGGCCTCAGAGACTAACAAAGGAAGAGATTTAGCAGAGGCTGAAGGCTCTTGAGCTATGGGTCTAGTCCTTCATAGAAGACATTTACTCTTTAAAAGAGGAAGTCTCTAGATCTAGATCTGGATGGAATACAATCCTCACAAAATAGTTTTTTTATAACTATCAGAAACAAGAACCATAAATGATAATGTTCCATACAAAAAAACCCTGCTGTAGCAACTAACCACAGACAAGGGCTTACCTTGGGGGCAGTATGGGACCCGGATGCTGCCGCTGGTTCAATACGAGCGGGTGCTCCATCCTCAGACCTGTCCTCAAGCTCCATGAAGCAAGTGGAGAATGGCCGTAGAGTAGAGTTCTGCTGAGCCACTATGAGTCTATCCGACGTTCAGCAGGCTGTTCCCCCAAGCAGCATGTCCTCAGTGTATCCATGCCGTGCCCCTACATAAAAAATGGCATCCGGAAGTGCACCATGTGACTTCCTGCGCCATCTTGCCAAAGTCCTCCTCCGACATCTTGGTACACCGCTGTGAAGCACGAGGAAGACACAGCTCCCACAGCAGAGCTGGGGAAAAAAATGAAAAAGGGGGGGTTGCCACTCACACCACAGGTAGGCAAGGAACCTCAAACAAGGGCAACCCTTCTGGCAGATAGTAAAAAGCTATTGTTGGGACCAGCCTCGTCCCAGGGGGGGGGGGGAGAGAGGACTGCGTGCCACGGCCGGGTTGGGCGGCGTCCGTCTCCAAAGGTGGGCGGGCCCGGGACTATCACCCAGGACTTGGCCACAACCAGTCCTGGATGAAATCGGAGAAGGAGGGCCACCAACCACAGTTACCAGACCCAAGAACAATAAAAAAATGTCTCGGTGCTCCTGGAGGCTCTGGAAACACAAAACAACTGAGGGTCAGAGGAAAGGGAGGGGCCTTTTAGATTGTATCTGATTTGTGTTTCCTGTAGAGGGCGGAGCCAATCATCTCTTGAGTAGCTGTCCTGGAAGATGAAGGGGGGGGGAAATGTTTTTTGATATATTTTTTGGGGATATTTTTTTTTCAAAATTGTTGCTCTATTTTTGTTTATAGCGCAAAAAATAAAAACCGCAGAGGTGATCAAATAGCACCAAAAGAAAGCTCTATTTGTGGGAAAAAAAGGACGTCAATTTTGTTTGGGAGCCACGTCGCACGACCGCGCAATTGTCAATTAAAGCGACGCAGTGCCGAATCACAAAAAGTGCTCTGGTATTTGGCCAGCAAAATGGTCCGGGGCTGAAGTGGATAAACCAGAGGCTCTGGATGGACAGTTGGATTAATGGCTCTATATTTAGGATGTATCCGGTCTATAAACCAGAGGCTCTGGATGGACAGTTGGATTAATGGCTCTATATTTAGGATGTATCCGGTCTATAAACCAGAGGCTCTGGATGGACAGTTGGATAAATGGTTCTATATTTAGGATGTATCCAGTCTATAAACCAGAGGCTCTGGATGGACAGTTGGATCAATGGCTCTATATTTAGGATATATCCGGTCTATAAACCAGAGGCTCTGGATGGACATTTAGATAAATGGTTCTATATTTAGGATGTATCTGGTCTATAAACCAGAGGCTCTGGATGGACAGTTGGATCAATGGCTCTATATTTAGGATATATCCGGTCTATAAACCAGAGGCTCTGGATGGACAGTTGGATAAATGGTTCTATATTTAGGATATATCCGGTCTATAAACCAGAGGCTTTGGATGGACAGTTGGATCAATGGCTCTATATTTAGGATATATCCGGTCTATAAACCAGAGGCTCTGGATGGACAGTTGGATAAATGGTTCTATATTTAGGATGTATCCGGTCTATAAACCAGATGGACAGTTGGATCAATGGTTCTATATTTAGGATGTATCCGGTCTATAAACCAGAGGCTCTGGATGGACAGTTGGATCAATGCCTCTATATTTAGGATATATCTGGTCTATAAACCAGAGGCTCTGGATGGACAGTTGGATCAATGGTTCTATATTTGGGGTGTATCTGGTCTATAAACCAGATGGACAGTTGGATAAATGGTTCTATATTTAGGATATATCCGGTCTATAAACCAGAGGCTCTGGATGGACAGTTGGATAAATGGTTCTATATTTAGGATATATCCGGTCTATAAACCAGAGGCTCTGGATGGACAGTTGGATAAATGGTTCTATATTTAGGATGTATCCGGTCTATAAACCAGAGGCTCTGGATGGACAGTTGGAACAATGGTTCTATATTTAGGATATATCCGGTCTATAAACCAGAGGCTCTGGATGGACAGTTGGATCAATGGTTCTATATTTGGGATATATCCGGTCTATAAACCAGAGGCTCTGGATGGACAGTTGGATCAATGGTTCTATATTTGGGGTGTATCCGGTCTATAAACCAGATGGACAGTTGGATAAATGGTTCTATATTTAGGATGTATCCGGTCTATAAACCAGAGGCTCTGGATGGACAGTTGGATCAATGGTTCTATATTTGGGAGGTATCTGGTCTATAAACCAGAGGTTCTGGATGGACAGTTGGATCAATGGCTCTATATTTAGGATATATCCGGTCTATAAACCAGAGGCTCTGGATGGACAGTTGGATCAATGGTTCTATATTTAGGATGTATCCGGTCTATAAACCAGAGGCTCTGGATGGACAGTTGGATCAATGGTTCTATATTTAGGATGTATCCGGTCTATAAACCAGAGGCTCTGGATGGACAGTTGGATCAATGCCTCTATATTTAGGATATATCTGGTCTATAAAGCAGAGGCTCTGGATGGACAGTTGGATCAATGGTTCTATATTTGGGATATATCCGGTATATGAACAGTTGGGTCGGTAGGGAAGGACTGGAAGTACCACATATTAGAATTGGTGATGTCGTTGACCATGCCGGGTTTTCCACTCGTATTTTCTGTCGGGTTATTTTCTGTATTTTGGAGAAATTGAAGTGTGTAATGGAGCAGAACCGTCCACTTCAGTCTCTTCCTCATTTCAGATGTCAGAGGGCGAGGAGGAGGGAGAGAAGAGACATTTCGGATGACATCAAGAGCAGATAAGGACCTCCATTATGTCCACCTTTGTGTGCACAAGTGTGTTGTGATAGTTCACAAAGGTCCACTACATTAAAATCTCCCAGCAGATACGGGGGAGGGGAGGGGGGATACTCCCCCTATAACTGACGGTTCAGTGAATATCAGAGGGGAGAGCCGGCCTGCGGGAGGAAGGAGAGATCAGAGTGAGGTTCTTCTCCTCCTCCATATTGGAGCCCAAAGATAAAAGTCAGAGAATGTTTTTACTTCACTCATCTCTACCAGAAGAGGAAGCTGAGGATGGAATTCACCTCTGAGCTACTAGAGAACGAGGAAGAGAGTGAAGGTGGATGAGGAGGAGTGAAGAGGAAGACGAATAGAATAGAGGAGAAGAAAAGGGGGTAAGGAGGATGAAAAGTAGAGAGGGCAATGAGGAAGAAAGAGAAGAATGAGAAGGAGAAAGTGTGATAAGGAGGAAGAGGAGGAGAGAGAAATAGAGAGAGAAGGATGAGAGGAGTGAGAGGGATGAGGATGACAATGGTAAGAAAGGGTGATAAGGAGGATGAGGAGGAGAGGTGACAATAAGGAGGATGAGGAGGAGAGGTGTTGATAAGGAGGATGAGGAGGAGAGGTGACAATAAGGAGGATGAGGAGGAGAGGTGACAATAAGGAGGATGAGGAGGAGAGGTGACAATAAGGAGGATGAGGAGGAGAGGTGACAATAAGGAGGATGAGGAGGAGAGGTGACAATAAGGAGGGTGAGGAGGAGAGGTGACAATAAGGGTAGTAAGGAGGAGAGGTGACAATAGGGAGGATGAGGAGGAGAGGTGACAATAAGGAGGGTGAGGAGGAGAGGTGACAATAAGGAGGATGAGGAGGAGAGGTGTTGATAAGGAGAATGAGGAGGAGAGGTGACAATAAGGAGGAGGAGGAGGAGAGGTGTCAATAAGGAGGATGAGGAGGAGAGGTGACAATAAGGAGGGTGAGGAGGAGAGGTGACAATAAGGAGGATGAGGAGGAGAGGTGACAATAAGGAGGGTGAGGAGGAGAGGTGACAATAAGGAGGATGAGGAGGAGAGGTGTTGATAAGGAGAATGAGGAGGAGAGGTGACAATAAGGAGGAGGAGGAGGAGAGGTGTCAATAAGGAGGATGAGGAGGAGAGGTGACAATAAGGAGGGTGAGGAGGAGAGGTGACAATAAGGAGGATGAGGAGGAGAGGTGACAATAAGGAGGGTGAGGAGGAGAGGTGACAATAAGGAGGATGAGGAGGAGAGGTGACAATAAGGGTAGCGAGGAGGAGAGGTGACAATAGGGAGGATGAGGAGGAGAGGTGACAATAAGGAGGGTGAGGAGGAGAGGTGACAATAAGGAGGATGAGGAGGAGAGGTGTTGATAAGGAGAATGAGGAGGAGAGGTGACAATAAGGAGGAGGAGGAGGAGTAGAGGTGACAATAAGGAGGATGAGGAGGAGAGGTGACAATAAGGAGGATGAGGAGGAGAGGTGACAATAGGGAGGATGAGGAGGAGAGGTGTCAATAAGGAGGATGAGGAGGAGAGGTGACAATAAGGAGGATGAGGAGGAGAGGGTGACAATAAGGAGGATGAGGAGGAGAGGTGACAATAGGGAGGATGAGGAGGAGAGGGTGACAATAAGGAGGATGAGGAGGAGAGGTGACAATAGGGAGGATGAGGAGGAGAGGGTGACAATAAGGAGGATGAGGAGGAGAGGTGACAATAGGGAGGATGAGGAGGAGAGGTGTCAATAAGGAGGATGAGGAGGAGAGGTGACAATAAGGAGGATGAGGAGGAGAGGGTGACAATAAGGAGGATGAGGAGGAGAGGGTGACAATAAGGAGGATGAGGAGGAGAGGTGTTGATAAGGAGGATGAGGAGGAGAGGTGACAATAAGGAGGATGAGGAGGAGAGGTGACAATAAGGAGGATGAGGAGGAGAGGTGACAATAAGGAGGATGAGGAGGAGAGGTGACAATAAGGAGGATGAGGAGGAGAGGTGACAATAAGGAGGGTGAGGAGGAGAGGTGACAATAAGGGTAGTAAGGAGGAGAGGTGACAATAGGGAGGATGAGGAGGAGAGGTGACAATAAGGAGGGTGAGGAGGAGAGGTGACAATAAGGGTAGTGAGGAGGAGAGGTGACAATAAGGAGGGTGAGGAGGAGAGGTGACAATAAGGAGGATGAGGAGGAGAGGTGTTGATAAGGAGAATGAGGAGGAGAGGTGACAATAAGGAGGAGGAGGAGGAGAGGTGTCAATAAGGAGGATGAGGAGGAGAGGTGACAATAAGGAGGGTGAGGAGGAGAGGTGACAATAAGGAGGATGAGGAGGAGAGGTGACAATAAGGAGGGTGAGGAGGAGAGGTGACAATAAGGAGGATGAGGAGGAGAGGTGTTGATAAGGAGAATGAGGAGGAGAGGTGACAATAAGGAGGAGGAGGAGGAGAGGTGTCAATAAGGAGGATGAGGAGGAGAGGTGACAATAAGGAGGGTGAGGAGGAGAGGTGACAATAAGGAGGATGAGGAGGAGAGGTGACAATAAGGAGGATGAGGAGGAGAGGTGACAATAAGGGTAGCGAGGAGGAGAGGTGACAATAGGGAGGATGAGGAGGAGAGGTGACAATAAGGAGGGTGAGGAGGAGAGGTGACAATAAGGAGGATGAGGAGGAGAGGGGACAATAAGGAGGATGAGGAGGAGAGGTGTTGATAAGGAGAATGAGGAGGAGAGGTGACAATAAGGAGGAGGAGGAGGAGTAGAGGTGACAATAAGGAGGATGAGGAGGAGAGGTGACAATAAGGAGGATGAGGAGGAGAGGTGACAATAGGGAGGATGAGGAGGAGAGGTGTCAATAAGGAGGATGAGGAGGAGAGGTGACAATAAGGAGGATGAGGAGGAGAGGGTGACAATAAGGAGGATGAGGAGGAGAGGTGACAATAGGGAGGATGAGGAGGAGAGGGTGACAATAAGGAGGATGAGGAGGAGAGGTGACAATAGGGAGGATGAGGAGGAGAGGGTGACAATAAGGAGGATGAGGAGGAGAGGTGACAATAGGGAGGATGAGGAGGAGAGGTGTCAATAAGGAGGATGAGGAGGAGAGGTGACAATAAGGAGGATGAGGAGGAGAGGGTGACAATAAGGAGGATGAGGAGGAGAGGGTGACAATAAGGAGGATGAGGAGGAGAGGTGTTGATAAGGAGGATGAGGAGGAGAGGTGACAATAAGGGTAGTGAGGAGGAGAGGTGACAATAAGGAGGATGAGGAGGAGAGGTGTTGATAAGGAGAATGAGGAGGAGAGGTGACAATAAGGAGGAGGAGGAGGAGAGGTGTCAATAAGGAGGATGAGGAGGAGAGGTGACAATAAGGAGGGTGAGGAGGAGAGGTGACAATAAGGAGGATGAGGAGGAGAGGTGACAATAAGGAGGGTGAGGAGGAGAGGTGACAATAAGGAGGATGAGGAGGAGAGGTGACAATAAGGGTAGCGAGGAGGAGAGGTGACAATAGGGAGGATGAGGAGGAGAGGTGACAATAAGGAGGGTGAGGAGGAGAGGTGACAA